>OY757220.1:0-127500 GCA_963583965.1 Nomada ferruginata | reverse complement strand
AAGGAAACGGTCGCGTAGTATGCAACGTAACAAGTGGCATATCTGTTGCATTTCACCGATTTAAGTGCTTCGAAACACCAAACTACTTGGCAGCTTTCCAATTGGCACCTTCACGGCTGTTGCGGAATTTATAGCGCGCTACTTCTTCCCCAGTTTACCGGACGATCGAGTACACCCATTTCGATTCCTATTATTCTCTGCGCTATTACCACCGTATGCGTACGACGTACGTACACATACGCAACGCGTACAGCGAGGTAGGACAGGTGAATCGGTCCGCGATACTCGAATTTTTACGCCGGATTAATTCCTTCCCCAGCCGTTCCAACACAGTTCCCCAGGGTTATCGAGAATCGGTGTCCGCGACTTGATCGCGATTCACGAACCCGACTACCTGACCAGCCCACCTTTCCAACAGCGATAGGATCGAGCTCCCATACGGAGGCCAAGCTTGCGAACGTTTCTACTGGCTGGCTGATTCGCGTCGGTCGGTAAAAACCACCCAGAGATAACGCATGCTTCGCTGTACCGACCAGTATAGCAGCATAATAGCAGTAGTTTAGAATTCATAATTACCCAAAAGATTTCGTACTAATCAGGGGTGTCTTGAAGCTGAAGAGGTCGTTTTTCTTCGTCGATTTGCCGCCGCGATCGTCGCTAAAGCTACCCTTAAGCTCGTTCCGTTCTCCGAGGTGATCGTCCCGTTCTTTCGACTTTCTCGCCCGTAGATATAACCAAGCAGCCAAACCGAGAACCACCAAAACCGCCAGGCCTCCGATCGTTCCGAAAACTGCCATTAAAATGATGTCCCTTCGCTCCATGCCAAGCCACCTTGGAAAAGGAAAGGACCGTTCGTGTAATCGACCACTTACTTACTTACCACTTGTGCCCGAACTTTGGTTCGATCGTGTGCAATAAATGTCAACGATAAAAACAACGAAACAAGAGGAAAGGAAAAATATAACATGTTTGCGCCTCTCGCATTTTCCGCCGTTCCCACTTTCTACGCGCGAGAGAGTCGACGAGCACGGTAATTGACAAGGACAAGGCAGGAATAAATAACACGGCGATCGATTTCTTTGCGATCGTTCTCTCGGTCCCGACCGTGTCCTCCTCGCTGAGAAATGCTGCGCGCACCGCGCATTGCTCGTCTACTCCCAGACCGGCTCTCGCTTCCCGCTTCCCGCTTCCCGCTTCTCCCACGAATTCTACTCTCCTTTCTACTCTCCTAGCCGTTTCGTATCGCACGTGCCGCGTGTAATCTATCTTTCTAACTAAGTGTGCGCCCTTCGTGGTTACACGCTTTCTCCCCACGCAAATATATAGCGCGCTACCCCATCGGACATGCGAACGACCATTTACGGGTGTTCATTGCTGTTCATGCATCGACCTAGATAGTCGAATCCCTCGGCCATCCGGCTCTTCCTCTTATAATCGGACGAAACAAAGCCGGACCTCGCGGTGCAACAGTCCTGGCTTCTCTGCGCTCCCCTGTCCGCCTTCTTTTTTCCTTCCTTATTCGAGCTGCACACACCTGTACGCTGCGCTTCCGGATCGATCGCTCAGATTATCCGTCCAATCGATGTCCAGTCCAAAGAGACGCACTTCCTCTCTACACATTACTCTCACGCATCTCGATTCCGTGCTCAAAGTTTAACCAAGCACGTGTAAACGCATTGTCGGTGATCCGGTTAATAATCGATTGCCATATCGTAACAATAACAATCTACCGCAGAACTTCACCGTGAACCAGGCGAGCGATTTATTTTCCAACGATCGAGTGGATTTGCGAGAGGTAGCATCCGCTATTGGCAAGCCGACAACGGCGAAACGACGAATCGTTCCTTCTAGAGAAAATCTTTCTTGCTTCCGCTACATACATAAATAGATACACATATGTATGTATACCGTGCGGGCATGCCGAAACGTTCAAGCCTCTACAGACTACAGAATGCAATCCCGAGCAAGTGTTGTTCGATCATTGTACAAATGTCCTGGAAATTTTAGTCGTCGAAACAGGCTGTCGATACGTGCCGAAGAAAGTAGACTAAACAGGCTGGCGATAAGCTTTATCTAGCATTTATAATTGATCGCCTACCAAACTCTTAAAAGCTTTTGAAACGAGGTCGAGCTGCGCCGAGCCGAGTTTTTCCCCTCAACCGTATACCGTATGCTTGATTGGAAGCAGAAACACGTACATACATTCCATACACGCGCGGCAGGGAAAGAAAATGAAAGACTATCTGGGCCGGCGAGCCGACCAGTCATCCGCAAACAGCGCTAACGTTTCCAGTTTCGCCAAACACGCAGCTCGCTGGAGCTGATCGCATACTCGTGTTTCGAGAAACGAATCATCGATACCGTTCCCTAGCATTCTGTACCATTATTTCCTGCAACTCTATACAGTGCCTACTATACCATCGCTATACTGCATCACTCGGTGCGTCGACTAGAGACTCCCGTTCCCCCGGCGAGGAGTGACTTTCCAGAAATTTCTTCAGCCAAAGAAGAAAGAGTTTCAAAGGTTATTCATAGCGAAGAACCCAGCTCGTCCCGACCCCATTGCCGACAGTAAACGATAACCTTGACCGATGCTCGATATACGTAACGAAAGTGAGACGTTCCTTTCCACCTTACAAATTCGCGTTGCAGCGACATTTCTCGTTTCTAAAATGTCCACCGTTTACAAAATATTCCACCTATTCGAACCTTACGAAATATGTACCTACTAACTTCTTTTCCCTTCCGTGCCTTAATATTTCCGCGACTTTACCAACCATTGCGACCGACAAGATCGGACGGCAAGTGCAGAAATTCGTTTCTTACTCCGCGGCTCTCGCGATACTTGGTATCGACACCTTTCGGCGTCCAACGACCGTCTCCGAATCGTTTCCATCTCCCGGACCTCTACGAAAAGACAAATGTGTCTTTTGCATCTGCAAAAAGCCAACTGCGAACGGGGAAAAGCTCGCTCTCAACGAGGAAAGGGTAGAAGAAGGTAAGCAAGTGGTATCACAGATCAGCCGTGCGGGGGTGTGCAAAAGAAACGCTGCGACCAGATGGGAAGGGGATTAGAAAATACTCACCAGAACAGAGGATGTACCTGTCCTCTGTCGCTTCTATTTTAAATGCACGCCAAAGAAATAGATTTATCGTTAAACGACATATATTCGATAGAATTCACTGGAAGCACCTTCCGTGCGGAGGTACATTTCAAAGTTTCTACTTTCAGAACGGTCGACTGAACGCAATCGGCGATCGCCCCGAACAAATTTTTTAATTCCTGCGTATGCAATTATAGAGTATATGTATGTGTATAGCATACGTTTATTACGGTATACACGTTTGCGAACTCACGAAGGAGAGCACGAAACCACGCGAACACGAGATCGCGAGATCACGAGATCACGAGAGCACGAAAGCACGAGTACATACGTGGAAGAAGAGATCGTACTTGTTCGATGAGAATCGAAACGCAGTCGAAACCGAACGAAAATACCGGAGATACAGCTCGAACGGAAAACGATATCGATGGGAGACGCGATGAAAGAAGATATTGCGGCGCTTTCAACCGAAAGAATAAGAAGAACGGAGAGAAAAAGTGGCAGAGTAGCAGAATTGCATAGGGGGTAGAGCGTGCAGCGATGGAGAGATGAAAATTCTAGGCGACGGTCGTGTAAAGAGGAAGGCGAAGCCTCGACTAGGTAGGAGAAAATGTTTAATGGCGAGAAGGAGATTGAAATAGAAGAGAAGCAGCAACCGCGTGGCAGGCAGCGTCGCGACGCACTGCTGCTTCGCGGCTTACAACTCCCACCGCATCAACCCCGCCAGTTTTCCGACCGTGCATGGAGCTCGCGCCCCTGCTCGCGACTCCCCTCTCCCCCAGCCCCTTTCGACTACGGCACACCTTGCGACTCTCGCAAGTCCGCTACCGTCTACACCTGATTCTTTCTATTTCTTCCCTTCACCGTCCACCGACATCCTCTCGTCTAGACGCGTCTCCTTTACGTTTTTACGCCTCGCTGCTGCTGCTTCGGTGGCCCGCACCATTTTAGACCGCGAGCGAGTATGCTATTGCTGATCGACCTTCGGCCCTGTCGATGCCTCTATCGAACGTCTTTGCGCAACTTTGCCGTGAAACGCTCGCGAACCAGGGGTAGTCTCGGCCGATATCTCGTCGGTGCGACCATTTGCCCTGCACGCTCCAGTGCGTCAGGTGATCCGCAAGTGGCTCGTGTAATGTACCAACCCATTTAATCTTAAGCTATACAACAAATATTGTTGCATCGTTGCCCTTACCCTGTGAGTCACCCCGTTTAGTCAGCCCATGTCCCTAACTATTTTCCATTCCTACTTTCGACCTCTCCTATCACCCCTACTCCTATATCTCAGATCCCTTATAAACCCTTGACCATTCCTCCTCAGCAGCATTATCATTTCAAAATCCGAGTTACAAGTCCATCATCGTCGTTTAAGTAAACCTAACTAAATTAAACCTAAAATAAAAGCCAGTCTTCGAGCAAGGTTGTTCCGACTTATTTTCACGTGTAACCCATCCATTACACTCGACTTTATCGCGATATAATATAGATGTATCATCGCCGCAAATTCGTTTTACCTGTACGATGCACGCGGGATCCGCGTTACGTTTCTATCCACAACCGTTTACACAACAGTTATACGCGTAGACGATCAGCCTGTTGAAATGCGAAATCGGGAATCGAGAGACGAAATCAGATCGAGACAAGATTGATCTTTTAATTTAGAACGTCAACGCGTACCCTAGATAAATTCGAGATAACGCATCTATCTTCACGCGGGCCGTCGCGTTGTCGGGTCCTAACGATCGAGTACATGCGTGTGTGCGTGCGTAATGCATATGTAGATACGTCACGCGTGCATCGTTCAGAATCTGTTTTCCACGAAAACACAGCGATACCCTTACACCCAGCAGCCGATGTGTACACGCTAGTCGCGTTGGAAACAAGTCGACACAAGCTACGCAACTGTGCGAAATCAACAATGGGATGAAATCTTTCCGCATCTTCTCGCTCCTAGTTCCGACAACTTCCACGTCTACGTATCCAGATACGCGTCGATCTCACAATACGTGCTAACTATCACTACATAATAAGAATTACAGTTCGAAGATATCCCGCTTCTTATCCCGCTTTCCTTATTAAGGAAAAACCGACCGCTTCGTTTCGAACGTTCTCCACACTCATTCGTAGAATAAGATAAAGCAAAGGGGGAGGAGTGGAGGAAAATAGGAGCTACCTCCGACGCGAGCCAAGTGAACCAATATAGCGACAATAGCACGACGATTACATACTCTGGTTGCGATTATCAATCGTGTCGTCGTTCGTGCGAATATCACCTAAGTAGGGAATCTCGAGGAAAACCGAACAACTGTCGGGCACATCCGTCGCGACGCGACGCGGGATCGACTTGTTTCGAACGTTCATTATCGAACTGCGATCGCAACAGCACAGTCGAATCGCATCTCCTCGGATCTCCGTAAAGGTACGTCGCAGACTTATTCTTTAGAATAATTCTTCTCAACCTCTCTTTACCGCCAAATTACACGCTACACGCCGATAAGACTCTTTAATAAGAATCTTTCCAACCGCTATTTCGCCTCGCAGCCACTTTCCCAACCAACTTCGTCCAATGCTCTCATCATTCTCCCTTCGCTGTTATCCTTACCATTGTCTGGTCATAGCGCTAAAGCGTAGAAGAACGCCGAGCACGATATCCATTATTTGGTGGTTGAATATTTGCAATGGTGAACCAATGGTGCACCCTGTACGAAGCAGAAGCATCTCGGATATCCCATCAGTACCGAACAACTTTTCACAAGACCGATACGAACGGCGTTCTCGCGAATACGCAAGGCAGAAAGAGTATCGGGGTGTAATATGCATTTGAATTCTAGCCTGGTCTAGTCGCGTGACATTATTTAAAAGCCGTATCATAAGGAGCATTCGTGATGCGTGGAAAACAGTGCCTCGTCCTGGAATTTCTACTATTAACCATCTTGGGAGCTTCGCATCAGGTAAACTCGAGTTTTCCGTGAATCGCGATAGAACTCGTTGGGCCGAAAACGAGCGCAGTAAAATATTGGGGTTGGCTTAAAAAAATATGTAGGTGACAGTGGAAGGCCCGTCTTTGGATTACTACACCGCAGCAGTAGTGGAGTTTTCACCGACCTACGAGTGGAACAACGGAACGTTAACTCTAAGAGGGAACACCAATACGTATATCGAATACATAGAAAAAGCGAGCAAACAGGTGAGTCACGATCGAGTTTCCCGCTGCCGTGATCGGATTGTGAAAATCACCGCGTCCACAGAATGCAGATATCATCGTGTTCCCGGAGGATGGATTGACATCGCTGCACTTGCCCAAGAGATCCCAGATGGATCCTTGGGCAACGGTGGTGCCTTCCGCTGACGATGAATACGTTCCTTGCGTAGAAAACGGTATCATCGTTAGCGAAGTAAGCGTTATATGTACATACTCGTATATTATATTTGCTTCATTCATCGCTATCCCCTTTATCGTTTGTAGACGCTGAAACGCTTGTCGTGCGCGGCGAGGCAAAATCGCATTTACGTCTTGGTAAACATCGCCGAGAAACGGCTCTGCGACCGCGAGGACGGGTGCCGTCGAAACGGCACGCGGTATCACAACACCAATGTCGTGTTCGACCGAACAGGAAAAATTATTGCAAGGTAATCGCGCTCCCCCGCGTACCGTTCGATCGCATACTTGGGGGCGTACTCCTGCAAATCATTCGACGCCACTCGTCAACAGGTACCGGAAGGTGAATCTATATATGGAAGGCCAGTTCGATGCGCCCGACACACCGGACAGCGTCACCTTTCAAACCGACTTCGGGGTGACATTTGGCACCTTCACCTGCTTCGATATACTATTCCCGGTACCAGGCTTGACCTTGACCCGCGAGCACGCAATCTCCAATATTATATTCACAACTGCCTGGTTCTCGGAACTACCGTTTTTGACAGGCAAGCGTACCCGCGCCTATACATATACATACTATACGTTACATTGCAACGAATCATTAAGCTATCGTTAAACCTTCCCTTCCAGCCATTCAAACGCAGTTCGGATGGTCCTACTCCGAGGACGTGAACCTGCTCGCGGCTGGCTACCACGATCCAAAAATTGGAAGCGCAGGAAGCGGCATTTATTTGGGTAACTATCGTCCTCCTATTCGCTGTATGCTGTGTTCAGTGTATTCCTATTCGTCGGTCCACCGGCGACCACTATCGTTGCAGGTCGTAACGGAATAGCCAACGTAACAATGACTCGAGACCCTCGGCATCGCCTCTTGGTCTCCCGCGTCCCCAAAACGACCACGACCGCGAGCAGAAGGACGGCGGAACGGGAGTGCAGAAGAGAGGGAAACCAGTGGCGGCTGATAAATCACTTTTGGGACAAGAAGCACACCTTTCAACGAAATCAAAAGAGGCAGCACACGGTCGTCGATTGGATACGTTTGATGCGGGACAACGTCGAATCGTTCCGCTCCGTACCGCTCAACGTTTCAATCACCGAAACTCTCTGCCACGATAACTTTTGCTGCGATTTTCATGTTCGTACAAGGCCGAGCAACGCCGACCGTTCATCTTCGATCAATTATCGCGCCGTAGTCTACAACGGTGTTCGTCTCTACGGCACCGAAGTAGAAGCCGGAGTTCGTCTCTGCGGCTTGATACAGTGCACCGACGACACGATTCGTTCCTGCGGTTACGCCGGCGAGTCCAGCGGCGTTACCTTTACCGCGGTGAACGTCGCGGCAAACTTTCACGATTACCCCGAGCTTCTGGTGATGCCGAGCGTCCTCGATGCATCCCTCACTCCCTTCGAGCACTGGACGTACACCGAATCTCCGAGCGCCAATCAAACGGTCTTGTCTCTCGTATTGACAAAGCCAAAGAGAGATCTCGTCACTTTCGGCATATACGCCAGAGACTTCAGCAAGGATAAATGGAACAGATCGATCTAACGTAAGCTCCGCAAATTTCCTCCACTCGCATACGCTCTACGTTTATCGATCTAACATATCCGCTCTATCTTTATGTATGTACGTGCTGTCAAGAATCGCAACGCAACGCAAAGAGCAACCGAATAAAAAATAGTACCATTCATTCGACAATGGCATTTAACGTTCTACTCTCGCTCGATTGTTCGCAAAACAATTGCAAATCGTAACCAAAGAAATTTCTATTCTGCCAGGGAGGATCGCGAGGAAATGTCGTGCACCTTCCTGTCGGTGCGGCTGTTGAAAAACTGCTCGACCGCGAATCCATTCAGCTTCGCCACGAAATATCGACGCGCGCACTCGGATTTACCAAAGGCAAGTTTCAACGAACATCGTCGAGAAGCATTACAGAATTCAAATGTATCTTCCACGCGAAGCATCGACGAACGAAGAACGGCAAGTTCCGTAATGTCTTTCGGTACGTCTCGCCAATATACAGTCGATATACAGTCGACATACAGTCGGGTACGCGAAACAAATTAAGCCAAACACCACCGATTAAATTCACCGTGCTATTTTCAAGCGAATCGTGCCAAAGATAACTGATTTTTTACGCAGTGGCTGCTGTCGCAATGCTGTATGGCATCAAATCTCACTCGTTGCATTACGTAAAATTTCTTGCCGCGTCGCGGGAAATTTTAGCAGACGCGCAGGCCGAAGTTAGTTTGCAAGATACAACAGTGGGGAAAGTACTTGCGTTCAAGTGGCGTGGAAAGCCAATCTTTATTTATCATCGGTGAGACTTCGTACACCCTTCGTACACCTGCACCGCGGTAGAAAGAAACTTCGCGCCGGCCAGCTCATCAGCCTTCAAACATCTTTCAGACCTCAGTCGATTATAGAGCAAGAAAGATCTGTCAACGTTGCAGGATTAAAAGATCCGGAACACGACGACGACAGAACTAAACGGCCAGAATGGTTGGTCGTAATCGGAATTTGCACGCATCTAGGTTGCGTACCAGTACCCAATGCTGGTGCCATACCTGGTGGTTTCTATTGCCCGTGTCATGGATCTCATTTCGATGGAGCCGGACGCATTCGTAGGGGGCCAGCGCCTACCAACCTGGAAATACCAGAGTACAAATTTCTCCACGACAATACCATTCTCCTTGGATGAACAGAAAAACAGTTCGATAGTGCACGTGCATTCTCCTATTTAACATTAATTATCCCTATTAACTGTTTTTCCTTCAGTATCATTTCGTACAATGATATATAAATAAAAATTCATTATAAATATTCTATTGTGGTCCGTATTACTCTTCTCCGTATAATACAATATTTCTAGAATGAAGAAGAAACTCACGTTGTAGCGTGTTCATGCAGATCCATACACAATATACAGATTGTAGGTATTTCAATTTAAATTACCTACACCGGACTACTTCGACCATTCTCGACCCGGTTCGGTCAACTTCGACCGGTTGCTTCGAATTTAGTAGGCCACGCTGCCGCTACGTACGCGACATAGGTATGTGTGTATATGCGCGTTGCTGTATCGCGTGTCGTCTTCTATGAAAGATTCGATTCGTTTACACATTTTCGTCGCGCTACAACCGTGCGTTTACACGCGTTTACACGCGTTTACACGCTTTTAGTCGCTCGCAGTCGGATCAAACACGACGCAGCGTTCCGAAAATTCATTCGCAATGACGCCACCGATGGAAAGAATACAGATATTGGAAACTATCGAGAAAGACGTCATCGTGTGTCTACAAAGTGCAGGTGATAAATTATCCTACGTTCGTCTGAAACACAGACCGGACCAGCGGGATGATATTCGCATTTCATTTCGCAGGACAAGCTTTCGTCGAACTTAGCAAAGAAAAGTCCAGTTTGAAACAAGCCGAAGCGCAAACCCAGCAATTTCTCAAAACACTCGGTCACGTAGAGTCCAAGCTGAGCGAACAAATTAACTACCTCACTCAAGTTTCTACAGGTAAACGACCGCTTAACAAATAACCGCAAACCTAACCGCCCCAAGATACACCAGATATATACCTAACCTCTTTTCTCAGGACAACCGCACGAAGGCTCTGGATACGCTAGTCAAAAGGTGCTTCAAATGGCATGGCACAGGTTAGAACACGCACGGAGCAGAGTAAACGAATTGGAACGTATTAAAAACAAGCCAAGATGAGCGACCAACGAATCGTGTTCAGGATCGCAATTACAATATCTCGTCGTTCGTCGCCCCTCGCCGTGCCCACCGCTTTGAAAACTCCTTACTTCTTCACCAATATTTCTTTTTTCTCAACAAAAGATCCAACGGCCACGGGCCCTTCCGACAACGCAAACAACTGGGGACTCTAGCAACTAAATTTCAAATCATTTTCCTCCTACCTATTTATTTGCTATTTTTCTTAACCTGTTTATCATGATACAATGGCACAATCCAACACTCGCGAGGAAATATCACTGTTATGAAACACAGACTGAATCGTGTTCAACGATACAAATATAATCCAAGGATCGAGAAATACTTAAGCAGAATTCTATATTCGTCAATGGAAACATTCAAGGCACTAAACCATCCGCAACGCCCATGCTACGTTTTACCGTAGCAGCTAAAGAGATCCTCGATCTTCTCTCTTCGTCCAGTTGCTTCGTCAGTAGCGACATTTGCGATTGTAAATCTGTCATTTGACATTTCAATGTTTTTACCGTTTCTGAGAGTACCCTGTATGGATGGAATGTGCAAATAAATATTCTACTTTGGAAGCGCATAACGAGAGAAGTGGCCAGCGATTCTTTACCTATTGCTACAAAAATCCCAATTTCCCCGGGTACACGTCAATGACGTTCTGTCCCGTACTTTATTGGAATCGCATTCCAACATAGCTGAAACGTAAATACAATCGACGATAGAATGGGCGTTATCGCGCTGAAAATGATTGCGTCGCTAAAATCAATTATGTAATCAACGACCTACAAGTCGATTCTCCAGAATGTACAGTGAACCTAGCATTCACAGATAGGCAGTACGCTTCGATCACCTTCAATATGATTGCATCCTCTTCGAACTGCCTTTCGTCTGTAATCAGTCAAATTTACATTATTTCATCCTCTTCGTCGACGAGGAATCACAGAGATACAAGTTCGAGTGTATGAATTCGTACTGCAGGCTCGTGGCGGACGCGAGAAATCCAAACTGCCGTCAGTTTTACCAAATGCTCGGAGAGTATACGAAGGCGGTGCTGGTCGTAATGAAGCAACGCTCCAAGGTGTTTTAATTCCTAGATAGGTACAATGTTCCATGAGCGACCTTTGTTGCTGTTGCTGTTGCTGCAGTTGTTGCTGTTGGTGGTGGTGGTGGTGGTGGTGGTGGTGGTGGTGGTGCTGCTGCTGCTGCTGCTGCTGCTGCTGCTGCTGCTGCTGCTGCTGCTGCTGCTGCTGCTGCAATTGTTGTTGGTGTTGTTTCCCGTTTTGTTGGCTGAAAATCTGCTGAACCGAAGAGAGAATAAATTAAAAGTTGCCAGCGCACCGCTCAATTAAACTTTAAACGGTCAAGCGTATCGCTACTATACTATACTGTAAGTAGTATAAAAATGAAAAGAACTTTGAAACATGCTGAAACAGAGAAATCGGCTACTTTTCGCTTTGAATTTTTCAATTGCCTATTCACGTTAGCAAAGCGAAAGCTTACTTCACACAACATGGCTGTGAATCGAAAGCTACGCTTGTTATGCATATACGTAAGTGCGTATGTGCATTCGTATATGTATCTATGTGTGCGTGTATAGTAAGGAACAATTAGTGGCACAAGGGGGTGGAAACGTTATCTGAAGAAGAGAGGAATGAAACAGCCATGCCATGGAAGCTTGCCTTGATTCGAATATCCAGAAAGTGGTATAGATTTCTTCAACCACCAATGAGCGTACAGTCCTGAAGTATAGATTGGTTTCGTTCCACCGTAATCACTTTCCGCGGCATGGTGATCTCGCTGCATCGTTTTCCTTCCACCTTTTCGTATTATGGTTTGATGCGAATACGGCATCGGTTGCGTAAACCTTCGCTGCGTCGTATTTTCTAGCGAGCCTGTTTCATTCTGAGCTGAACGGATATCCGTATCGCGGATGGAAGGAACCAAAATACTGTCTGCGTGTTTCGATGTGTCGGCGCTATCTCTGGGTGTAGAATCGAATGGCGAGGTGCAAACGCATTGATGCTCAAAACTATTTTCATCGTCCTCGCTTGCGTCGGGAGAACGTTTCACACCGTTCTCGTTGTAGTGCCGATTACCAAAGCACGTATACCATTTACAAGAAGACCTGATTTCCGAAGAATTCAATCGATAACTTTCAACCATTCCAGAATCGGACGAACCAACGCTAGCTGCATTCGCGTCCAAATCAAAGTCGATCTCTTCTCGTATACTCGTTTGGAATTGAACATCGATAACGTTCGAGTTGGACAAATCAGCATTCGGATTGTTCACAGAATCTGCCAGAGCTTGTTGTTCGCGAACGAATCCAATATTTTTCCACCGATTGAACGAAACCGGTGTGCCTAGTTGGTCCATTCTCCGGCATAATCTACCGTGACTATTACCAACGGGGATGGGAAGCTCGGTGAAACGTAATCGACAATTGGACGGCCCGGTAGCAACACTAACATCATTTACGTTACTATTATCGATAAATGAAGCAACATCATTTGCATCGTACATGGCTGGCAAGCTTTTGCTAATCTCGCGTATACTGTTTTCGGTTGATACAGCTTCCGACAAGGACGAATCTCTCGCCAAACCTACAGTGCTGAGGTCGATATCTCCAACTGCATACTTTACTTGGAGAGTTAACGTTGATTTCCGTCGCGTTGTCGTTGTCGATGTCGATGTTGTTGTTGTTGGTGTCGTCGACGTCGACGTCAACGTCGTCGTCGTCGCTGTCTCGTCGATTGGCTGTTCCGTCTCAACGAAGCTCGTTACTTGTGGCTCGTTCGAACAACAGGCCCGACTACTTTTACTTTCAATCGGATAGAGGGCATATGCCGTTACATTAGTCCTTCGCATTTTCACATTACTCATGTCCGGCTTTAAAACATATTGCAAATAAAGCAATTTCTTCAAAAGCTCCGAACGGATAATTTTTTTCATCACCAATCTCGCAAAATATCTCGAAAGACGAGCATACGGCGGTAGATTGTAACTCACGCGCGACGTCGTTGGTGATTTCACAAGACTGTTGTTGGTTGCTTGTTCCTGAACCAGAAGCTCGATCCACCGCTGTTGATCTTCCTTATTTGTACAGAATACGAGTATGCTCTCGATCATAGGCCCTGCGGTTAAACAGAAAGAAAAGAAAGAAGAGAGGCTTATTTCGATAACCGGAGAAGCTTTTCCATTTGCCCAACCGGTATACGAATAAACGGACTCTTGCCTGTAATTGCAAACGCGTGTCTTATTTCTTCGGTATCTTGGGTCTGAGTGATGGTAATGCCTGTCAGCGGAAGCTTTCCCTACGAACGGAAAAAGAAAGAAAAAAGTGAACGCATAGATGCAACGTATGGAGAACGTATGGAGAACGTATGGAGAACGTATAGAAAGACAGATTGTCGTTATACTTCATAGACGAAAGAACTCATCCTCGGGCTGGCACTGAGAACCAAAAGGGTCGTTGGAAAAAGAACAAAGTATCGGTCCCGGCGATCCTGCCCAGTCGTACCAGTTGCCAGAGCGACCGGTCCGACGTAAAGAAGTTCCCCGAGTGAAATCAGTTCCTCTCCCTCCCATCCTTTAATACCGCTAGTTAACACCTGAAGTGCCAACTCGCGTTGCTTTCGAATGGACGCGCATCGATCCTATGTGGTTACGAGACAACGGAAACACATGGGCGTTCTCAAATGAAGAAAGACGAGAAAAACCAATATTTCTTTTCATTCGAATGAACGAAATTGAAGGACTCACCGCTATTTCTCTGTATACAGCTACACTGCGTTGCGTATCACCTCTGTCAGGATGATTCTTTTCCGTATATCTTTCCAATTCTTGAAGCATAGCCGAATATTTATCTAGTCTTCGAAACGGTTTGCTTAATCCAGTCGTTAACACCAATATACCGGGAGATATTGCTCCGCTACGTTCCATGAACTCGTTTAATTCGTCTCTAGAACGAAATAGCTAATTCTGCGAATTCTTGTCGCGCGTATACGTTAGGGTTGGCACCAGTGTATTCATTAAATCGTACCTGTACCGATCTAGAATGCACACAGCCCGAGGATGATTTCCACAGTACGTTGTATGGATGGTTTTCAACTTTGCCGCGAGTGTGAGAAAGAGATTTCCGATCCTACCACCGCCACCTTGCGCCATCGCGGATTCCAGGCTGGATAACAATCGTTGATGCACCTCCTCAATTTCTTGTACATTCCCCAACAGTTGCTTATACTCCTCCTTGCTCAATCTAAACTCGAAATTTTCAAGGAATTTCATATTTTAGATCGCGGGTACCCTGCAGGCAATACGTACTTACATATTGGCCACATCTAGCGGATGCAAGAAACTATTTATCAAGCCCTGCAGCTCTGCCACGTTCACCCTTTCCGAGTCCACTATATCTTTCAATACGATATCCCGATTAAGCTTCTGATGAATGGGCGACTCCTGCATAGGTTTTTCGGGGGATGCTTTTACGGTTGAAACGTTGCTCTCTTCGATCGAATCAAAATTATGCTCAACGAAATGGATACCCACGCTTAATGGTATTTTCAGATTCTCCATACCTGGAGGTCTGCATTCCTTTACGTAATTCGATGGAAACCATCCTGTCTTGTCGTGCAATGTCCCCTCCCACCAACCTTCTTCGTCCATTTGCGTTATAGTTATTGTCTCTCCTTTTTTGAAGCATAGCTAAGGTAAACGTGTATCGACGCTTAATACCAACAATAAATTTTCGCCGGTGGATCGCGTAGGATATAGATACACTTACTTCGTCGTTATTCTTGCCTTTAAAGGAAAACAAGGCAGTCACACACTTTGGCGCATCGCTCTTCGACATGGTCGTTAATGCTGATGGAAATAATAACGAAAAGAACTCTAACGCCAATTCCACTCGACTCTACTCGATTCGATTCTCAAGCCAAGCCAAAGCAAAGCAATTCGATTGAGTACAGTGAAACTACTAGCACAGTTTCATTCTAAAAGAAAATCCTTTTCCGTTTCCTCTCTATTTTTCGATTATCGACACAACTTTACTAGCACTGTAAGGAAGAAACGGTATCGTAGAGACCGTACGTATTTGTCACAGATCCGTTTCGATTGCATCGTATTTCTATCGTTGAGCACTCTGTGACATTTCAGATGTTACTCGTCCTATTCACTCTTTGCTGCTGTTTCACACTCCGCACAATATTTATCGCGAATTCTACCTAATCGTCTTGAACGGTGTCCAATGAATATCGAAATATAAAGTTACTTAAGAACATTCAGCATCTATCGCCTGAGAAACGGATAAGTTAACCTTGTATACAGATGCCCGTGACATGCCAGCAACTATTAATACTCTACATACATGTACATATACGTGTATGCATATAGGCACTAGCCTGTTGTTGCGTAGCTATTGGTGGGATATGGGGACTTTGCGTAGGTTCGGTTGCTCGTGGAGCGCTGAATCGCTCTGCTTGTAGAGAAGCACGGAATATTCAAAGACACCTCCTACTTTTATTAAGTTTTACTGTTTATTCACTGCTCCAGTGAAAAGATACTGTTATTACAATTAATAGTGTTCCTTTGTAGCTCTAAAGTTAGTGTTTCTTCTAAGATCCGAATGCCCTGACTTTCCTTTTATTCGACCACCTACGACTGGTACGAGTAACGAAAAACACTGGCCAATAAGAGCGCGTCGTTTGAAAACTACGTTCGATACTTTTCTATAGGAAATTCTATTGGAAACGTGAGCATTCGATTTGTAAACGTATAGGCACGCTTACGACACAATGGTATATAATACAAGATTTATACGTGGTAAAAATAATAATCCAATCCAGATATATTACTAGTATTTGTAAAATTCTACTTATTCCTAGAAGAAATTTGAGAAATCCTTACCTGTCAACCAGATCGTTTGACACTTTGGCATGAATTGGCGCCATTATGCTCCTGCGCAATCCCGGCTGCCAGCGCCGCGTTCCCGCCAATTCCCGCCAATTCCCGCCAATTCCCGCCATTGAACAGAATCCAACTGAAATTAGAGACAAGTCACCAATATTGTAATAATATTGCTAGAATCTGTTAGAATCTGCTAGAATAGAATATATTGCAAGAGAATTGAATATAGAGCTGAAATACTCGAGCCGCTAAATATATGCATACTCGAGTCGTTTCGAAAATGCACGCCGCACGGTGCGATTCCGTTCACTGCACAATATTTTCTTAATTACTTGCAGCATGTTCATTAATATCAACAAAGGGACTGGAGAAAACTTGGAGGACAGAGAAACGCTAAACGCTAAGTTCTTACTTTCAAGAATATATTAAACTATGCGACATACCTTAATTCGACGGACACTACGAACACGTCAAATCACTACGAGATCCGTTGGGCGAAAGAGGCAGATTTTCGTAGTAGATTGCGCTAATTGGCTGGTAACTGGGGTGGTGGGGGTGCGGTTCTTTCAATAAGGCGGGTGTTTTTTGAATATCCTGAATATCCCGAACTGAATATTTTGTATTACAAGTGTTACATGGATGTTGGATGTTGGTCGAATAAACACACATGTGGAATAAAATGTTTGTAATGTGTGTTACACTATAGAATAAGTAAACTATTTTCGTCATACTAATATGTGCGCAGACGAGATATATGATCCTATATCTCGTCGGTGCCTGTGTGAAAAGATTCTAGAAAACGATCCGAACGATCACTACGGTAGGAATTAAATAAAGTTAGAGCAAGGCAAATATTAGTTTGGCGGAAATAGTTTGACCACGGTAATCCACTATTAATAAAATGAATACAAATAATCATACGTATATTAAAATCAGGAAAAGAAATGCAAGGAAATAGTATGATTCAAACGAACGGCGACACATTAGTGTTGACCAAATGTGCTGACTCTTTGACCCTCCTTTTCTTTTCTTTTCTTTCCTTTTTCATAATCACTAATTGAGTATTTTGCTAAATGCATCGATTCATGGGTATAATTGTTTGACGGGTAAAGGACAGGTGAGGCGAAAGGTTGATAGAGAAATTTGCTCATGTGAATGAGAAAATGGTGTGTCTTTATTTTACCAATTTACATGCAGCTCGTGTCATCTCATTCGTAAAACAATGGCTTACCATCGGACCCGGCGTACAATTCCGATTGCACGACATTTCCAAATGTATTGCCCATGATTTCTTTGTTAACATTATGACGACCTGTAATGTTACTAAGAAGGGAAACACACACATTGGATTACGACGATGATGCATTAACATCATTCGGTGAACACAATTTGCTCCGATAGTTGAAAAAAAGAAAAATGCGCGCATGTATGTATATGGATATATGTATATGTATATGTATATGTATGTATAATGTAATCCTGATGAAGCAATACCTAGGTTGCAGGTATATGTTCAGGTATAGAAATACAAGTGGAAACGAATAAAAGAAAGAACGTTAATAATGGTGCGATCGCTGTCAACGAATTGCCGTGGTGATAATAATTGTCATCGCTAAGCATCGGCGCCATAATCTCCCAAAATAGAAAATCATCGACCCTCTTGCTAGTAACGAACAATATGCAAACAACGATTTTTTTATATACGTAGATAATAATAACAAGTAAATAAGACACAATAAAATCGGTGCGGTTTGACTGCGCACACAGGTACACGGAGATAATAACATCGATCGAAGAAATTGCCTAGTCGGTAGGCTATGGTCCGCAAAATATGGATTGTACCTCTGTACATACATATATCTGATCGCAAACACGTTCACATTGAACGAGGCTCTGACAAAAGATGCATATGTATTCGTCACCTTGCGCCCTTGTCATTTTCCGTAGCTCGGGGGCAGTACGCGAGGCCTACGTATGCATACGTCGTCGATGAAGGGATACGGTGTTCGGCTCCTTCGAGAAAAGCTCGTTGGCATCGGATTGAGCTTTTCAATCAAATGGAAACTATCGGTCACGAAGGATTGTTCAAGGATTTATGTATTTAGATGGACGGATAATCATCGCCGAACATCGTACTCTCTCTCTCTCCATATATATACATATATGTATATATATATATACCCCCCATTCTCGCATTCTCCCCTCGGAACGGGAATATGTACTCTGTTTTTTATCGCCTCTATCAGCTCCTCCCTTTCTACCCTTTATCGAATTGGTCCTTACGTTTGCAGTCGGCCCTTCCGTTTTCATACTCTTTCGAATGAAAGGAGAAACACGCGCTCCCGTGCTCTTGTCGTTTAACGTCGCTGCTCTCATCGGCAATACGGCCGAGAGGAAAGCAGAGGACGGTTTCGCTTAAATACAGAAAAAGGAAAGGAGCGCGACGAAGGAGGCTCCGTTCTTTGCTTCCTCGCGCTCCTTCGAACGTGCAGCTTCTTCCTTCGCCACGGCGGACAATTCCGAAGAAAAGCACCCGAACCGGCTTCACGATTGATCGCGTACGAATCGAAAGATGATAATTTGCTTGCCACTGGAAAGTAACCGCAACATTTCGCAGGCACAAGCAACGGACCTTTTAATCACTAATAACTAATAAGCAATAAGTTCGCTTGGTAAATTATAATTCGAGATTAGACGCTGAGTGAAACGCGGTAATGGCGCTACCGGTAACGATTGCTTCCTTTCAAATTCCACTCAATGGACGGGAGGTTGTAATTGTTGTTGCTGCAAGATAGCAATAGAGACCTAGGCAAAACTGAACTTGCAGAACAGTCTATTGGCATGCGCTATATCCGCGACGCCGGAACGTGCAGTATACGAGCAAGCACTGATTTCTGATTCACAGTTTCTGCTTTCTGCTGCGAGATCAGAAGAAATGTATCTAGGAATTTCATGGATGAACTCTAAGAAATGGCGAAATACTATGTGGTACTCTTTTGGTACCATCTTGCAAAATAGATAATAATCACTCTCTTTCTCTCTATCCTCTCTACCGCCTATTTTTCTATGGATCGCTCGAACGATGTATGTACGTAATAAGGCGTGAAACTTTTGTACTGTTGTGTTCTCGATGGTATTCGAATCGTCGAACGTCGAGGCAAAATTTCCTATCATCTAACCGCAGAACTGACATTGAAAAAATGTAAATGGACGTAACTCGAAACAAGTATACTCTGGCGTGTGGTTTTTATACACACATGCATATGTATATGTCTGTGCCACACTCGATTCCCACCCTGATTGCTATATGCGACTAAATGTGACACTTCCTTGAATATATCGCGTATACGGATATGTAGCAGCAATAAGGCAAAGAAGGAAGGAGCGTAAAGCTAGATCGAGGGTAAGCGAAGGTAATAGGAAGCAAAGGACTGGTCTGCACCGTAACGATCACCACGAGCGACCAAAATGAAGGAATTCATCGAGCTACCCTACGGCCAGATTTGTCATCTCCTCGTGGATTGCATTTGACGAAGCGTCTTTTTTTCGAGTGCATGATTCAACAGACAAAATGAACCGCAACTGCTCAATCGAAAATTCAATTCGTGGCTGCGTGAGACACAGGTGCACACGTGCTATGCGAAACGGCGCGGGTGTCGTGTTTAAATACAATATACATAATACGTATAAACCTGTAGCGCGTTATACCCGTAGCAATCGAGCGTTCGACAATAATTTACACGCCTTTATAATTGTACAAAAGTTCGCTTTAAAATTGATCCATTTCGTTGGTCCATTTTTTTTCTTTCCTTATCATGCTTCGTTTCGTTTCTTCGCTACAGTTCGTAAAAACTGTAGGCAATTTAGAAGTAGCTTCCTTACTATTAGATGGCGGATAGCTAGATGGATAGATAGATGGATACATACGTAGATGGGTAGATAGGTAGATAGATAGATTTATAGATAGATAGACAGATAGACAGATGGGTAGATAGGTAGATAGATATTGTATAGAAAGATTGAAAAACAGACAGTCAGACAAATGGATAGAGAAATATCTGGTATGAAAGAGAGAGACATGGTAAAATAATAATCTTGTGATTGCGCGTGGGTGGAAGGTTCGAGGAAAGATAGGAGAGCGAAATTGGGGAGACGATGAGAGGGAGAGGGAGAGGGAGAGAGAGAGAGAGAGAGAGAGAGCTAAGGAAGCAGGAAGCACCTTGGTTTTTTAATTAAAAAAGGTATTAAATCGCGATGAGCGTTCAATTGAAACGGTTAGAGAACGTGCAAATTTTCGCAACTTTTAGACTTGCTATCTCTCGCCCATACTTTGCCTAACAAATTTCGTACTTTCAAGCTGGTACTTGTGCGACTACCCCGATATTTTTTCGGTGAATTGTTTTCCGAGCAAGAGCCTAAGGGTGATTTACTACGATTTTTCCGCGACCTCTTTCGGAACAGGTCTCTGGTTCTTTCGGGATTTTCAAGCTTCAGACGAATCTGCGTGAGTAAGCCAACAAGAAGTTCGTCAACGTTATGATTGATCCCGACAGACGTTTCGATAAATTTGCAATCGTAGGATGTAGCCATAGACTTTCCTTCTGTAACAAAAAATTTCGACGAGTTACTGGTTTCACCGAGTGTACAGTTGGAGCGTGCAGCGCGTTTGTATGATAAATTGATATACACAACGACATGGCACGGAGCGAAGGGAGGCATGCGAGAGAGGAAACGAAAGAACGAGAAAAAACGAGAGAATCGTAAACGATTTTGGACGGATATTCGTGGCTTACAAGTGTTTTCATCTAATGGAAGATTAAGTAAATGCTTGGGCGCGTTCAAGTTATCGGACGAAATTAATGAAGGCAGCATTAGAGGGTGGATGCCGGGGCAGCCCGGGTATCTGTAGGGCTGCTCTTACCTTCGGTCGAAACCAATCGACTGCGAACGAGGTCGGCTTTGTTTCCAACAAGGATCACCGCTCGAGCCGATACGTAATCGCTGCGCCAAAGTGTTTGCAAAACTTGTTCGGCCACGCGCACCGAAGCACGGTCGGTCATCGAGTAGACGACGCAGTACGCGTGCGGTTCGTACGTGGTTATACATGTTTCCGGCTGCAAAAAGAAGCCAATCGCAGAATCGCAGCGATTCCTATTGACCGAAATCGACAACGAGTATTTATACGTGTACCACTGATAGGAGCACTTTGATCGATCGTTCTTGGTCGAACGCTTCGTTCCATGGCTCGGCTATCTGGGGTGGGGCCGGGACCGGGACCGGTACGAAACGTTTCAACCCGGCACTTTCCTCTTTTCTCCTTTTCTCCTATTCCTCTTAGCCTGGTTTTCGTTTCGCTTGGACGCGACGAGCACAACGGGATCGTATACGTCGTACGGCGACTCGAGGTAGCAGAGCTGCGCAGCCTAGTTGACGCGATGTACGTACATGCATGTGGATACGTATGTATATACGCTTGGCGGTTGGATGAATCGCTGGAGCATTTTACGGTCGACCGATAGTTACGGTTCGATGATCGTCAATCGCTGCGCGGGATAAAAGCTCTGCTAACCAGCTTGCCGCCTGCGTCGCGCGCGATCCCCTCGCGCTTTCTCTCTGCCACGCACACGCTCACCTATCCTCCGTCTCCTCCGTAACGTGTATGTATATCGACAGATTGTAATATTATCCGGAGTATTTTATTTAAACGAAAGCTTTGCCGAGCTCGTTAGGCAGAAAAATGATGAAAGACAAGAAGACAACGATCGATTCCTATCAATGTTTCGCACGCATCGTTCACTATCGTTAGTCCAAGTGCATAATTTCCAACGTACCGTCATGTCAGCGCCCGAATGGTCGATAAAAGTCAGCTCGGATTCTTCTCCGGCCAAGAGAACGCTCACAGTTTTCTCCCCAGATTCGTCGTCTGAAAGATAACAAGGAGGAGTATTTGGAGCGGTGCAACGCACGCGTCGCAGTTTCAATTACCGATCGACGTGTCGTAAGCGTGGAGATATTCCGATGTCATGAACTGAGAAACCAGCGAGCTTTTTCCTACGGCTGGTGCGCCCAACATCAGAACGCGATACGGCGTTGGTCCCTGAGACGCGCTGCTCTCCCGAGAACTCGCCAAGGAGCCCGCTGCGGAATTCCTTGCCGAGCCAGGATAGGAAGCTGTCAAATGTTCCGTGCTGCACCGCCGTTGGTAGCCACGTCACGAGAGAGAGCGATAACAGGATGAAAGAGAAGAAAGAAAGAAAGAAAGGAGTAGGTAACCGTTACTCGCGTGTACTACTGACAAGCAAACGACAAGATCGCAGCAAGCTCGTAGCAAGCTCGGAAACGACACGTAATCCGTTCTACCCTCGTCAACTCAACTAGTCTAGCGCAGCTTTATCGCTGCTGCTGCTGCGTAGCGTGTAGATCATACTCTAAGGTCCAACACGTGTGTCTACGTCGCTTATACGCTCGATGCTACACGTAAACTCACGTGTTCGATTTAGAGTAAAATCATCAACGACCATTCTTCCGGCCTTCTCCGACCGCCGCGTCACCCTTCCGTTCGGCCAGCCATCACTCTCTTCGAAAGCTGGCGCTAGCGGAGTCGCCGCGTTTCATCGCGAATTCGCATCCCTGCGGAGAAAGGACGAGGGAGCAGGTAGATGATCGAAAGCTGAGAAATCTCACCTCGAGTTGCTCGAAGCGACGCTATTGTTGGATCGCGATCTTCGACTCTTCAACGAATCCCCTCGGTTCACCACTCCTTTCACGGTTATGCTGAAATGCCTGAGCCTGTAATATTCCTCCTCGACGCCGGTATTTGGCATACTCGCGACCCTTGACCTCTGCTGCGGAA
This sequence comes from Nomada ferruginata, assembly GCA_963583965.1. Classification (NCBI taxonomy): domain Eukaryota; kingdom Metazoa; phylum Arthropoda; class Insecta; order Hymenoptera; family Apidae; genus Nomada; species Nomada ferruginata. The sequence continues at coordinate 104,526 of OY757220.1, read as the reverse complement.
GACACAAGTAATTTGGCCTGCCCGAAGACCGACTTCCGGGGGCCTTGACCGATTGAGATCGACTGTGATGCGGGCTGCCGTACCTGAAATGATCGAGAGCCGCCGTTTGCGCTTACGCCCGCACACTATCCAACATTATTCTCGGGACAAACCTCATCTCGAAGTCGTGTATCTCCTGTAACGTCAACGTGTTCGCGACGTCCAGCAGTTGCCTCATATTTTCTTCTCGACGCCTAACGTCCAACTCCGGGTGCAGCAATATCGTGGCTGCTCCCGCGGAACCGTCCAACGAGAGGGACGGCTGTTGCACCACGATCGTGGCCGCTTGCGTGGACCTTTTGTTTCCGCTGGCCGTGCCTCCTTGCCAGTATTAGAAAGGAAACATTCGTTATCTTCTTTCTCCAATGCCGCCCGCTATCGCTATCCCGATTTGCAAAAAGATCTCCGAGCACCTAACGTATCGTGCATTCTCTCGTGCTTTGCTTATCATTGTCCTCGCTCCTTACCATCTTGGCTGCGCGATCCCCACGGTTCCCGTCCCCGACCGTGTCTACTCTGTACGACTACGTACGCGCTTCGAACAGTGCGAACTGCATGGATCGGAAGGTTCGTCGAACCGAGCGAGAAAAACGGCGATGCCGGGAGAGCCTTTTTCGTTGCGTTCGTAATAATTAAGCATGGGACACGTACATATGCGTGCGTCTGTTCAAGCAGAATTGCCGCCCGTTACGGCGGAGCATCTCGCTGGAATGAAGCTTTGAAAGGAAGCAGAAGGAGCTCCGGTTATCCGATTTACGGATAACCGGAGCTCCTTCTGCTTCCTTTGTCTTTGCCTGCATTTACGATGCTCGCTCAGGTCTGGGATAGGTAAATATCGATTACTCGATTGCGCAAAATCACACGCATATCCCGCTGGACGATGGAGAAAAGGTTAAAGCGGGACCAGATGAAATACTAGAACGCAAACGAGGAAGAAACGTGGCGAGAGATGTGGGCTAACGAAGGAACGAAGGGTACCGCTGCCGAGCCGCAGACGTTAACGCGCCAAATGCATCGACCGAAGGAACGCGATTTTTCCCATTAAAACAGCTAGTCTGTCAGCATCGGAGAATACTCGCGAGGCGAATGGGCGGCACGTCGACGAAACTTGCATTGGCAATGGAGGCGCTATCGTCTACGAAGGTTACTCGAGCTAAACGGTGAAAATGAGAAAACGTGCGCCCTGAGAAATTGCAGCACGCTATTTCCTCAAGTTCCGAGAGAGTAGAGAGATGCGTTGTTTGCTCGATCCCTTCTCCAGGGAATTCTGCAAAGACAGTTTGCTGCCTTTTGGCGTATAGGATCGGTTCCACCTCTCGAACGAAGACAAAAGCGTGTCGCGAATCGATGCGAGGCAGTAGAAAGGTCCTACGATTGAATAGTTTGTCCGTAAAACGGTAGAAAAGGTGTTGCTCGTTTGAGTTTCGAGGAGGGCGGGATGGATGGATCCCGAGATTCGGCAAGAAGCGTCTACGAATAATGGGAGAGGGGAGAGGGAAGTGGATAAAATGTCGATGACGACTGGAAGCTTGGGACGCATACTACATGGTAGAAATGCGGCAAATGAGCTGAGAGCGGAAAGCGGAGACCGATGTAATGGGCAAGTGCGTATCGAGAGACCACCGAGGTAATACGTGTAGTGTACTCGGGCATCTCGTGCTCTCGGCGATACTTTACTTCCATCTCGAGGCATTGATCGCGGATTCGGTGAGCTCTCGAAGCACAACTCGAGCACAATCAACTTTATACCTATTGCGCAAAACGGGAAAAAGAGCCTGACCCATGAATGAATGGTTGAAACGAGGGGATGCGATTCTGAAAGAAAACAACACAATTGATATTCTTAACGATAGTACATAGTGTTGGAACCGGACCCTACATCGCCCGCACTTTTGCGCCCTAGCTACTTTTATCGCCGATTTGGATTTCACTGCTCGCGAGCCGCGTCTCGCAATCACTGTTCACTGGTCGACGAAGGATATTGAGAGTGGCACGTGGGGCGTCGCTACTACCTACTCTATGTATAATATTGCAAATCCCGCAAGCTCGATCCTCTCCACTTACCAGCCATTTTTCTAACCGAAGCATCGGCGGACTGATCGGCGGACTGATCGGCGGACTGATCGGCGGACTGATCGGCGGACTGATCGGCGGACTGATCGGCCGACTGATCGGCCGACTGATCGGCCGACTGATCGGCCGACTGATCGGCGGACTGATCGGCCGACTGATCGGCCGACTGATCGGCCGACTGATCGTCGCCCACTATCAACGATACGTCCAACGGATTCGTCGTTACGTTCACGCTCGGTTTCCCGTGTCCTGCCGCGCTGCTCGGCTGCTCGTTCGGCGCGTCGACCACGCCGTTCCCCTTGAGGCACCCTCTGCCAAGGGTGAACGCGAGCATCGGGCTCGAACCGGCCGCGTGTGGTTGGCCAGCGTCCACGGAACCTCTGACAGGTGTGCTGTGGCGGAAGAAAGTTTCCTTTCGGACCAAGCACCACCAAGGAAGCCACGATCTTCGTCGCGACAAACGAACCTGAAAAACTCGCTCGCCCGAAGGTCCGGAAGGGGAGGCGTTCTCCCAGAGACGGACCGCCTAAAGGATGCTGACTCGCTGCTGGTATCGTGCATCGCTGCGACGGCCCCCGAATCGACCGGGGGAGTGTACGTTTCGTCGAGAAGGTTCGCGACACTAGACGACCGAGCGTCGAGGCAGGCAACAGGGACCTCCGACCTCGAGGGGGCGCAGTCCCTCTGTCCCTTTTCGTTCGAGCTCGAGTACTCGATCGACGAGGAGGACGAGGATGGCAGCCGAGGAACCGGTGGGGACGACGGCGAAGAGATCGCTTCGGACGACGGAGAAGCGGTGGAGGCCGCAGCGGGCGGTGACATCTCGGTAGAAATGTCCATCAGATCGAAACTGTCATCGGCTTGTTCTCCGTCCGTAGTGGTCACCTACGACCAGATTCCCTCGTTCGCTTAACATTTTGCATCTCAGATCGAGGTTCGATAGCCTTACCATCGTGAGCATTGTGTTGGCGCTATCCGTGCTGGTGTTGATCGTAGCTTCGGAGGCGGTGCTCGAACCCATGACGACCACTTTTGGAACGGAACGGCAACTTCGACTGCCACCGGCCGATTTAAAGTGCAATCTTCGAAGGGCGGAGGCAGCGTGAGACAGCAAATCGTTTTCGCGCGGATTGTCCGGTCCATTGTGACGATGCGCGGTGTTTGATACACGCGATGACTGCGGCTGCGGCTGCGACTGCGACTTGGATCTCGCCGAATCGCTCCCATTGCCCCGTGATTTTCCCTCGCTTCTACGGCTAGATTCACGAGCCTCCGCTGAACATTCCTGTTTCTGGCATATCGACGACAAATTACTTCTCCTCTATCTATCCCTCCAACCCCCATTCTCTCCAGCGTATCTACTCACGTGCTTTCTATGCTCCGGGCTGGAAGACGGATTCGGTGTGTTTGGCAGAGAACCCCCTGAGGGGGTGCAATGCCGCAGTCGCGCCAGGGCCGTGCGAAGCCCCTCCGTCACGAGGCTCTTTTATTTTGTCCCAGGGAACTTACCGACCCTCTTCTTCTTTTCTCCCTGTAGGATGCGCGTCGACTTTATTGCGTTGCCTTTCGCACATTTCCCTTCCCCTCCGCTCCCACCTTCCTTCCTCTCCTCTTCCGTCTACTGCGTGCCAAACAAACAACAACAACAACAACAACAACAACGGTAGATACGTAACAGGATTAGAGCCTCCCTGTATTCCAATTTCGCAAACGCGCAACGCGCAACGCGCAACGCAACCTTCCTTCCTTTCCCCTTTTAACCATATCCCCGTACCGAGCGCCGATCGAGACACACCTAATCGACATAACGATACAATCCGACTGTTCGACGTACGACGCAATCGTCTTCTTTTCGGTGCCGTTCGAACTTGCCGATTCCAAGTGCGCTCGAAAGCACGGTGCTCGTTGCCGCGGCATGCCGGCGCGTCACACGATAACGGCGAAAGGGCGTGAAGAATACGGAGCAACACCGGTTCCCGAATCGAACGCCAATCTTCTGTTCACAAATATAAATACTTATACATATATGTACCAGCACTTCTGGATATCGGTTGAACGTCGAACGCCGCTATGGATGTTCATTTTCTCGCTTCTCCCTAACCGATACGCGGACGATACGCGGACGATACGCGAAACAGCCCGGGCGAAATATTATGGAAAGATCGAGAAAGAGATTAAGGGTATAGTTTGCTACTGTCTGCCAGTCACCAGTCACTGGCGAGAAAAAAAGCATAGAAGAGGACCGAGAGTTATAGGAAACGGTGGAAAGCCCAAGGGAAAGTATGCAAGTGCGCGGCAACGATCGTCACCGATCAGTTTCTTTCGTCTCGACACGAGTAGCGTGTTAAACGAATGCATTTACGCGGAATCTACGGAAAACATGCCCGATGCGAGGTTCAATACTCGTCGAGACGAGTATAAAGATTTAACGTTTCCAAGTGCACCAACGTAATCAGCTCGAGCAGCTATTAACGACGAATGGTCAACTACGAAAAGGGGTCGCCGCACAATAATCAACCGCAGGTTAGCCGAAACGCTCAACACCGACGATATAGTGCGAATGAACGTGCGCCAGGGAAGAGAGGAGGAATGGATAAATGCGTTGCGGAGACTCAAGGGCGATCTGTACATCACAGAGGGCACGGCCGAGGGAGCACCCTTATCTATCCTTCCTCTATAATTCGCGACATCGAGATTAATGAAAGGGGTTCGCACTAGATACCTGCTGTGTCCTTTCGGAAAAGTAACCACCTTCTACTTTCGCATGCCACGGATTACTGGCGTGGAGTACGAGCTTCGGGAAAGGACCCAGCGCTTGCGCGCACACACTAGGGGCTGAACGCTACCAAACTAGCAGCACCATCGCAACCGATCTCGCTCTGTCTCTCTTTCCCACCCCCGTTTCTTCTTCGCTCGCCTCTTCCATTCTGCTAACATTCAACCTTCTTTCCATCCTTTTCTCCTTCTGCACCCTCGCCCTCCGTCATACATCCGTCTCGCCACCTTCACTTTATTATGCATTCGTTCGTTCCATTCGCGTTTCACCTTTTTTCGCTACAGAGCAGGAATACTTTTCCCCTCTGTGTAGCAATGTTAAATGGACCAGTCCAATACGAACTACTTGGAACGAATTACTTTCATCTGCCTAGGAATTCATGCTTCCTGCAATTCTGCAAAACTAGTAAACGAATACGGTGCTCGAAGAGAAACGAAAATAAGATTCACTCGAGTCCAATGAAATTCCCTTTGCGTGTAGATTTTCGATTAATCGATCGAGCATACCGTTCGTATCTAGAGATAAAAAAATTGCGAAAAGAGGTACAGGCTACGTAGATGCAATTACCAATTTCTACAATATTCGGCTTTAACGAATTGAAATGCGATCGCAATGCGCAACCTTGCGGAACACAAATTATTGAACCTCATAAATCTGTAGGACATCTGCGCAGATGCGCAACCGTTTCATCACACATTATCAGCTGGTGCCGTTCACCTCGCTCACCTTTGCCCTACATTTTATCTCTCACCGTCTTACTTTTCAACTTTAAATCATGCGCGTCCTCGAATGCTCCAATAATTCGTCGTCGACATCCAACATTCTTTTTCCACACAGTTCTGCGAAAGTTCAGCGCGAGGCGGGTACAGGCTCAAGGAGTACAGGTAAGGGCGCAACGGCATTTACCTGTACGTTCTGCAGCTGAACGATTTCACGCGACCCCCACCATCGAGTTGACCCGGAGCGCTCGCAAGTTGATCGACCGCTTTGTCAAAACACCGAGCACACCTATCGATCCGACCGTCCACCACGTGCGTTCCTGCGTGTGTGCGTGCTATTCGCGATCCCATGCCCCTTAGCGACATGTGCGCGCCAAACAGCCCACCTAGGCATTCCGCAAAGCAAAATATATTCTTCCAACATTCTTCCTACGTTTGCATACATATGTATGTATATTATTATTATTATGCGAATACTGTGGCGAGTAGGAGGAAGTAAGTGAGCATCCCGCTGAGTGTATTCTGTACGTGTATTTCATCATATTCAAAATATAATAGTAAACGTTATACATAGTATAGCTTTTTAGTTGTGGATCCGAGCTTTGTTCAGCAAGTGTTGCTTAACAAGAGCGTCGATACTTGGACTCGACCAATCGCCTTCCGCGCTTCGACATTGCGCGGATATTTTCTCCAACAGTAGTACCGCAATACAAATTCTACCAGTTTCTCGATCGAACAAACGATAGTTTTCAATCTCGACACACGTAACACGTTTCGCACTACATATTTTCAATACTCGAAGAGACCTTCACTTTCGCTATCGATTCTTTTTTTCTTCCCTAAGAAAGAAACAATCAACGATAGGGAACTCTCAAATGATACTGCAGTTCTGCTCGTACTCCTTTTCTTTTCTTTCTTTCACGTTATCGCAAATCCATATGGATAACGCAATCGATATAATTTTCTTCATTAGAACACGCTCGACCCTTAAACTCAGCAACCCACGAGTCCTCTTACATTTTACTATACTTTGTATCATGCACGTTAGCTGTACCTTCGAATACTATTATCGCCACCATTGTCGTTGTCCTAATCATCCTCGCTCTCGCCTTCGTCCTCGTCATTGTCATCGTTGTTGCGGTGAAGTCGCAGCAGCACACGCACACACACACACACACACACACACACACACACACACAGAGAGAGACCGTATAAATGTACTACAGTGGGGCACGCACACTTGGCTTCTTCTTTTTTGCGTCAATGTACAAACATGCCTCGACTTGCACATACATTCGCCAGAATACATGGAGTAGTACCCTGTCAAGTATCCTGTAGGCATTCGCAATGTGTCACTGTATCATCAAGTATTCGAAACTGCATTAGTGTAATAAAGGCTTGTATCCGAAATCCAATCTGTACGATATCCACCTATACAATTTTCGTGCAAAACGTCGGTTCGCACGCGACAACAACAACAGTAACAACAACAACAACAACAACAACAACAACAACAATAACAACAGCAGCACTAATAATTCCCTTTTGTCTAATATTACCAAGCGTTAAAAGTATCTAATAAGAGCGATCCAATTGATCCAATAAGAATGATCGCTAGGACGAGTTTATAGAACGAATCCAATCCAGCACGAATAAACGCCCGTTACCGTCTAATCGACATAAAACTTATCAGACACTAGGCCTAGGGACTAGGGGGGTCGAATCGAAAATTGCTGGAGCGAACGAGGCTCGAGCTGAGAACGATAGTTGTATATGTATAAAAATAAGAATTTATCTCGATATTAATAATTTGCCTATCTTACGGATTCGAACCAACGCATCGTGTCGTCCACATCCACTCGAATTGTATAAATTCCGGAACAATTATTTATAAAATTATTTATACATGTATATGTATATGTATATGTATATGTATATAAAACGTATGTATATCTAAATGCATTTCGCGCACAAACGTCCGTACGTGCGCGCGTGCCAGCGTAATTGCGGTGCGTTTTGCAAGTACGAGGGTAACCAGTTATTCCAAACTCCAAATAAGTGAAGAAAATCGACAGAAATAATATTTTCTTTAACGCCCAACGCCGTGGCGCTTTTACGAGAAAGCGACTCCATAACTACTGGCCATTCTTTCGCGTGTTAACCTTTACTGAATTTTTCTCTTCCACCGATTGAATGTTTCGTATAATTCACGGAAACGAAAGAAAGGTAGTACATCATCATTTTAGGGATGGCGCTCGATGAGTAAAACGCGATTGCAAATAGAAAACTTTATACCTTTTGAAAACAGTCTTTATACAGTGCTTAAATTATTATATACAAGATGTATAGCTCGTTAAGAGGTAAAAAGTATTCTATTACTGTCACTGTTACGCGTTAAAATAATCAAATTCGCAGTTTTACTCGCGATTATTCATACGTGGTCTTTGCTCGATATACCCTGCCTATATTTACAAAAAAAGCTGCGGGTGCACGATAACGTCTGCTGATCGTCTGCTGATCGTCTGCTGATAAAACATATTGCGCACTTCGCTATCCCATGTTTCGCAGAAACAGCCGAGATATCGTCGTTCTCTTGAGCTTCAATCGAAACTAATACCCGCACGATTTCTCGGTACGTGCGCGGACGCTTTGTTTACTCTCGAACGTATGCTAACGTATAAAAAAATACACGTGCAAATGTACAAATTCACAGGATGCAGATAGATATTATCGGACAAGAAACTCGACCATTGTATGAAACGGACGGGCGTAAAAGACCTAAAAGCTAAAATCTAAGTACATCCTTAAATACGACAGATTCTATAAAATCGTAAGAAAACCGGAAACAGAGAACTTCTGTGGCAAGAAATACACGCGTACGGTGAGAGCTATATGAGTGTAATCGAGTTGAGGGAGAGTACCTCGTAAAGATGTGGCGAATGACAAATGAGTAGTAGTAGGAGGAGGTGGAGGCGGGGGCGGGGAGGTAAAAGATAAAAGATAAAAGAAACAGAAAAAAAACAGTCTACCGGTTGAACGCGGCGAAAAACTAAACGAAACTTAATCATAGTTGGAGCGCACAGACGATAGCAAGTCGGCTGGCACAAGCTGCTCATTCTTTGTTCGACACCTTCGCGAACCGCGTTCCTACTCTTCTTTACCTTTTCCCTTATTTCCTTCGCTCCGCCTTTTCTTCTGCTCGTATCGCACAGGCGTTGAAAATATTAAGCACACGACGAGCGTATTCGCAGGAACTCTTTCACATAAGATTGGCATATCATCTTATCAAAAGTATGCGCGCTATACTATTCCCAACCGATGCGAGAAATAAAATTCTAGACAAAGGAAGAAGTGGCGCTAAATTGGAAGCGGCCTTTGTCGTGTCTTCGCAAACCCCTAAAATAATAAAAAATACTTGATTACACGATCCGTACAACATCTTGAATATTTGCCATTTTTCACTGCACCTATGCGGAATCGGAGACCCATAGCTCAGTCATCGGAAACCCGGTACGCGTGCGATTAAACGAAAAGTTCAGGGTGAAAGTACCTTGATTGATAAGCGTGTAGGGCACTTGGTCCTCCTCTTGCTCCCGGCGACATACACGATCTAACGTAAATCCAAGTTCCTGCTCGGAATGCTTCGTTTTAGTAGTCTTCCCGATACTAGATGTCTTTAGTGGATTTTCGGCGACACGCATAGAAAAGCAATAAGTTTGGACAAAACTTGGAGGAGTTTCATCACTTTTTAACGACAGTATCGTGTACCAAGCACCTTTCTCTTGCCAACTGCCGTGACAATGGTACGCTAGAAAAGATATCGATCGGAAATATTTATTTCCTTTACAGAGTAATGCAGACACTCTCAACCTCGCGTAATATCTCACTTTCCTCGTCGTAAACAGCACTGCTGCGAATCATCCATACGTATAGCGAGATATGATTAAAATAAAGAGATGCTTACTTCTTTCTATCCCCCTATCGCACGTCTTTCCAATGATAATTTCGCTCTGATTCGACGAGGCACAGCCAATTTCAACACTGGTACTTTTACATTCGTCCCCGTGTTGTTCTCCTTCGTGTTGGCGGTGATGATGATGGTGATGATGTTGCTGCTGCTGATCCTGATGGTACTGTTGCCGTTGTTGTTGTTGCTGTTGCTGTTGCTGTTGCTGTTGCTGTTGCTGTTGCTGCTGCTGCTGCTGCTGCTCGTTCGACTCTTCTTTCGCGTAATCCTCGTGCCAGGTCCTTCTTTTATTAATTCTAGAGAGACGCTTATCGCTACGGCGTTGACGACGGAACGACGTGGCGGGTAAGTGGAACGGGGAAAATCCAATATTCAAGTACCTTCCGGGATTGGGGCACTTCCTCTGACGTAACGAAGAACCTGATTCATTCGGCAATCAGAATTGAAAAGTGGGAAATCGAGTTGCGGCGACACGGCTTCCGACTATACGCTATCAAAGCGGACAAATTTCAACTGCTACTCACTTATTAGGGTAGTATACGGCATGGTAGATGTATCCGAAAGAGAGCACGCCTCGTCTGGCATGATAGCCTTCTGATCTATAAATAAGGATGAGCCAAGGGGATAAGAGAAGATGCGCGGCATATTCGAGGGAGGATACACCGAGGATCGTACTCACCGGACTGCTGCAACTCTATTACGTGCTGGTCCCTTTTGTGAAATATCATACAAACGTAGCCTATATCGCTGCAACGGCAAACAATGATCACAACGCTCGATCCACCTACCATTTACGTAGTTACGCGTATTTACGCGGTACAATTGCTACTTACCAACCACTAGTAACGTGAGCGACCAACTCTACTTTGTATCCTTGCGCATTTTCCGACGGATGCGACTTGTCTACATTGTGGCAAACAATCTTCTCCTCGTGAAACGTCTCACCCTCGGCGTCTTGCACTCGAACTTTCAGCGTTGCATTTTTGTTCGTAAAATGGTAAACTTTAGTACCATCCAACGAATGCCAGTCGTGATGCTCGGTGATCCACAATGGATACTTGCATTTATTGTGCTCCTTGTCAACTGCGAATACCCGGTATATCGAATTGCTCTACGCTCGTAAAAGAAAAGAAAAGAAAACGTTCTCCGATTCCTGCCCTACCTTTCGTAAGCTTTATAGTCCGCGAACCCTCGGAAACTGCGGTTAGGCCATTGCAAGTCGGCTCGTCGGATTGAGCAAGCATATATACCACCCTCCCCTGATGATGGGTCTTCTCTTCGTACAGGAAGCATCTGCTCGAAAGGAGAAGAGAGAAAGGGAAAAGGGACAAAGTTAGAAAAAGATCTGTCTTCGTCCGTAGAGAGAACGCGCGTACCTATACAGTTTTTCAGCCCCCGAGACGCTCCGCCCTTTCAATGTTCCAACGAGATACTTGTTACGACCATCGTTCCACACAGCCAAACACTGCAATTCTTCGGCTGAAATGTGTAAAGTGGCGCGTTTACAGCGTGGAACCGATGATCAGAGGTGAGCAACGATAACTATCATCGATCGGACTTACTATTGCTCTCGCTTCGTGCGTTATCCGGGCAGGCTTGATACTTGAGAAGCAATCTACTTTCGTCGGTACATTTCTCCGCCAGGCTAATAGGCATTGCGCACTCTCCGACTCCCTTGTCGTACGTAAACGTAAACGATGGCCCACCAAAAGGGCAGGGAATCGGTTTCGAGTTTACGCGGAACATGGAATACAAGGTATCATCGGATTTGATTATCGAGCACATATCCTCCAAATTTGTTTTCTCCGGAGAGCACCAGCCTAATGAGGGAAAACGGAGAAATGCGGTAACTAGAATCTATGCAATCTGTATAATCTACAGAATACTGTGAATACCGATGCTGCATACATCGAAATATGCCAAAGTCGACTAACCTTCGCGGAACTGGATCACATTCTCGTGTCGATCGTTAACGATTATACACTGATAGCAATTCTCGCTGCTGAAAAGTTGCATCATCAACATCGATTAATATATATACGAATCTTGCCTTTTCTCATCCCCGCGTATTTCTAAATACTTACTAAAGGATGTAAGAGTGCTCGAATCGTTCGACGCACGTTCTTTCGCCCAGGATAGTTGCATTCACGGCGATAATCGACACTAACTTTCCGTACTGGTACCATTCTCCGGTCCAGGTAGCTGGAAATTCGCAGGAGCCTGCAACGATATTATTCTCGAGCGTTACCATCGTTTAGCTCCTTAAAGGAACGCTCGTTCCAAGTAGGGAGGAAAACATTTTAACACTTGCCGTTTACCAAGAGGATATCACCCACGGATAAAAGCAACAGGCTTAGCATTGTAGCGAAGCGGCAGGAACGTCGTTTTCTGCATAAATATGTAGGTCCCAGCATTCTGAAACACGGAAAATTAATTAACCGCGTGATATTAGAATAATGCCGATCGGACATACTACACGTGCGTGCGTGCTCGCGTATTGCAATTACGCATCACACAATTTACTCGTAGCTCGATACTCAGGTGTATCCATCAAAAGCGTTCTTGCTCGCGCGATTAATTGCATCCGATTCGTTCGGTCCACGGGACTAGGCCGATTCGTTCGGTCCACGGGACTAGGCCGATTCGTTTGCACGCGGAATGGGGAAATTCATTCTGGAACCCAGTGACGACCTTTCTATTTTTCTGCAAACGTATTTGCAAAATTTTCGCAACAACTGCCAGTGGTTTATTAGTGCACGGGTTCGAGCGTTAAAGTTCGCCCACTGTCAATGGGAATAGCGATTCGAATGGAAACATTAATTACGTGTGTCGATGGGAAGAATGGCAACGAACCGAATCAACCGATATCTTTCGTGTCACTGCGAAATGCGCTCGCTAAGGGAGCCTCCGTAAGAGATGCATTATTTAACCAAGTACACGTGTCCCGACCTGCTTCGTTCAACGTGTTCTCCCTTTGCGCACGGATACCCACGTTGCTGAATCTGCGCAACGTAGCAATCCGAAATGTCAACTACATACATACGTATCTAATGTACTGGTACGCGTCGATTTTTCCCTTGCGTTCCTTCCCCGATTAACAGACCGGTGAATCCTCCATTCATACCTATTTCGCTCCTTCTATTTCATCTTTTCGAATTTATTCGCGTCCATTGCCGAACGAAACGAAACGTTTCACTGTCAGCGACGCGATGCATATCGCGTTCCCCAGTCTCGGGATACGCGATTAAATCGAACACGCGAGACGCAAAGAAGCACAGCTTTTTACGACCGTTCAGACCGATTCTCTCGCGAGTCAATCGGGCCACTAACCTTTGTGCGTCCAGCATCCCAAACGTGAAGCCGTTGAAAACTATCGCATAATGTTCCGCTCTCGAATAAGAAACGTGCAGCGTAGGGAGGAGATGGTCCAAAGTGACGAAGCGATTCACTCGAATGTTTCCAATGTTTCGAATGCCAGCGATGGTCGTATACAGTTGCAATAAATGATTACCGGCAGCAAACTTTAATCGCCACGTAAACAAGAATTTCTGCAGAGAAACAAGGGAAAGGAAATGACTACTATGAAGCGGGTGGTTAAGATTCGTCGGGGTAAGGAAAAGATCACTTTAATCGAGAATCAGAGGAACGCGTTAAACGGAGCCGCTGTTTCTGCCGACAGATCCTTCGTCGTGGACTCGGGCACAGAACAAGAACACACCAGTGTTTTTATTACTACGGCCACCATTGCAACCACCATCGTTACTGCAAGAGGAGCAACTGCATCACACCGTCCAACACTCGAAACTAAACACTCGATGGGTCGCACTCAAACTGAAAAAGTCCTTTCGTCAATTTCTTTTTCACTTGATATTTATGCGAGTAGGCAGGAAACCGAGCAAAGTGTCAAACATCGAACTCATGTTTCATCGTTCACGCATTCGAATTAAGGAGCACGAAGGCCTGGGGGCAACGAAAATTTACGTGCATCACTTTGTGTCCCTTTGTAGCCTTTCTTTCTCCTTGTACGTTTATTCAGCCGTTTGCTCGTGCGAACAATGGCGGCGGCAGACGAACGTCGAACGGAACGCCGCGCCGTTCCAACTATTCTTACGGTACGATCTTAAACTACAACGTGCTATTATACCAGCATGCGCCGCTACATACAACTTGGAAACTACGCGTCCATCTATCGCAAATTGGTGTGCAGTGTGCACGGTACGAAAATTTTCAGTGTCTTCTTTCACTATTGTACTCTGCGTCCCGTTCCCTTACCCAACCCACTACCCCGTGACAGTACACCGATACCCCACCCCTCACCACTTCCACGATACTCTATCGCTCTGTCACTCTATGTATACTCTATACTCTATGTGGTTTTCTTTTCAACGATATTCTAACAATAAGTGGCCAAACGACGAGATGCTTTACCTATGTACTATTTACACAGACGAGATATAGGAATAGACAGGACATCTTATGGACTTTCGTGGCCCAACGTGACGGCCATACCGACTCGGAAATCCGACACTGATTTGAGCGCCCCCTGCTCATGAACAGTGATCACTTGAAGAACTATTATTTGCTGAAGTAGTGGGGCAGGACTCATACGATTGTGTGAATATATGTGAATGCTTTGGGGGAAATCAGGATAGCTATTTCTCGGTCAACGTTTCGGTAGGAAAATTCACCTACGGTCACAGACGAGATATATGAATACCTATATCTCGTCAGTGAAATGATCTCTTATATCTCGTCTGTGTGAAAAGATGCTAGAAAACTATCTGAATTGTAATTTAAATAAAGTTAAAGAAAAACAAATATTAGTTGGACGGAAATAGTTTACTTATTCTATAGTGCAACAAACATTACAAACATTTGATTACACAGATGCGTTTGTTATTACTAATAAATATATTTGCATCCTACTATTCGACTAATATCCATACTGTAACACTTGCAATAAAAAATATTCAGTTCGATATGATATTCAAAAACACCCGCCGTAAGGAAAGGACATCACCCCCATCGTCCAATCAGCTACCAGCCAATCAGCGCAATCTATTTCAAAGCTCTCCTTCTTTCGACCAAGGGATCTCGTAGTGATTAGACGTGTTCAGAGTGCCCGTCGAATTACGGTATGTCACATAGTCTAATATATTCTTGAAGACAGGAAATGATATACATTGTTTTCGTTTCCCTGTCTTTCAAGTTTTCTGTGCTTTCTTTCTTAATATTAATGAATATTTTGCAAGAAATTAAGTAAATATTGTGCAGTGAACGGAATCACACCGCGCGGCGTGCATCTTCAAATCGACTCGAATACGCATATACATACGTATCATCTTTTACGTATGCGTATACGTATTCCAGCTCTGAATTCCATTATCTTGCAATATATTCTGCAGTTTCTAGCAATATTATCATAATATTGGTGATCGTTAATATATTTATCTCCAATTTCAGTTGGATTCTGTTTCATGGCGTCTCTTTCGCTTGCTTCGAATCAGAAATGGCGCGAACGCGACACTTTCAAACGGGAATGCGCAGGAGCAGAGTGACGCGGCGCCATATTGTTAAATCAAGTTCTCGCTGACAGGTAAGCGTTCCTCAAATTTCTTGTGGAAATAAGTAGAATTTCAGTAATATGTCTCTAGTAAATTATAATTCGTACCACGCATAAAACTTGTATGATATACAGTCGCGTTGTAGATAAGTAGCAACATAATAGAAGCCATTATTTGCGGCCATTATATATCTTGTTTCTGCTTGTGGTCGGGAAGCTTGTTTTTCGTGGAAAATATCAACAATATATCGCGAAACAAAAGAAGCCACTTATCGAGTAACGCGTGCGTTGAAATATGTCTAGGAAAGACAAGCGATCGTAAAGAAAAATGATGTTTGGTTTTAGTCGGATGTCGAACATAGCCGAACAGCACTCTACTACTTGACGCCGAGCTGACAAAACGTATGGTAGACATCTCAGTGAGTTAAGTATCGAGATGTGTATAATTTGTGACTGGTACTAAGATGAAACAACAACCGTTAAAATACTTAGAAAAACAAATAGATATCTATATTTGATAACAAACACTCGATAGGATGAACATGTTCTATTTCAGAAAATTTTGTGACCGCGCGCAATGCGGTCAGTAGAGTCAGTGGTTTCTCCGCAGTTTTCTAGTATTTCCAGAGCAAGTGGCTCTGCTTGAATTTTCGTTTACAGTTTACCTACGCGCGATTGTAGAGTCAGTGTTTTTCGCCCAGTAGTCATTAATCCGATTATCGGAGCACCGGTGCTCCTCTTCAATTATTTCAATCGCGAAAGTAGCATCTTAATTTGTTCGCCGATGTAATTTGCGGTCGCGTACATAGTCTTTTATTTTGATTTTTCTCTTATATTCGCTATCGGAAGCAGAGTCAGTGCATCACTGAAGGGGATGTTTTATGCGACACCGATGAAGCGAGAAATGTAAGTATTTTTAAAACAAATCTCAGTTTTCTATGAAGAGTCAAATTCTGTTGATTTAGCAGTAGATTTTAATGTTTTTTTCTTTGCTGTTTAGTTACAGTTTGCATTCTTAATGACGATTGAGCTCAATTGAGCTGCCCCGCTGATGTTCCTGATGTCTTCCACGAGTACTTGCTCTACTTTTGCAATCAACGAGTTGGTGAGTCGCATGTGCTTTGGTTCCTCCGGTCCCCAATCATGCCGTAGGACGATTGGTCCGAAGCGGCACGGGTGACTGGTTGTATTTTTTAGTAGTTTTGCGAGCATAGTGACTACGGGAATAATTTTTATACCCGTTAGTTGTGACGTTATTTTCATGTGTATTATTTCTTATACGAGGTTAGATCTGCCTTCTTGTACTCCGCGTTTTTTAATATAAAAAGATTAAGGACCATAGAAATATTTCTTACTCAAATAAATATTTGATCGAAGAAGCACTGATCCCGTAGGTTCCTCTATTTCGATAAAAATATATGACAGTAACAAATACATTGCACAAATGTACATGACTTCGTTACTGCAAGTGCTACATGATTATAGCAATCGATACGTTTATTGAAATCAGCATTGAATATGCATAGCCAATGATAGCATTTAATATTAATTTTCATATGCTATAGTCGAGTCCATTTCGAATGAAATTTATTACACATTATGTACAAGAAGGCACTTTGTATACGGGTAGATTTTCAAATCGGAGTAACTCGCTTGAACACGTTACTTCGATTAAGGAATCACCTGAGGCTTATTTCATATCTTGTCTATTTTCCAAATAAATATTTAATTGCATTACTTATTCTAGTAAAATCAGTTTCAATAACAGTCATTTCCCTTAATAAATAAATTATTTATCAGTAATTTTTGAGTCTTTATTGATATTTCATATATTACAAAGTCGAGTCATGTTTAAAGAGATTGAAAATAAAATATACTATTAGCTGTTGCAATTTTACGTGTACTAATCATCTTTTTAGATCAGGATTTTCAGGTTTAACCCCTTCCGTGTTCATTGTCAGGAACTCACTCACGTGCCCAGGTGCTACTTGGGTGAGCGAGAGGCAATGGGCACGATGATCATATAGTTTATAAATTTATAACATTGTTTGGCGGCTGACATTTGCTAGCGTACCGTGCACGACGCATTTTCCACATTATGTGTGTGTGTGGTTAGGCCGTGGAATTGCGTCGGCTCGGGAATTTCATAACAAATTACAATACTATGATTTCATAAATAGCAATATGTTTTACAATTGCAAATACACATTGAATGCCGTAACGAATTATGAAAATATGGCAACGAATAGAGTACTATACAAACCAAGCGTACATAGTAGAAAGAAAATGTACAATATACATATTTGAGCAATCAATATTTCATACGAAAGTAATGCATAAGCATATACGTTTGCGCAAATTTACGCAATGGTCGCTAGCCTTTGTCAGCCGATTTCAGGAACTGGTACGTACCCTTAGAGTGTGAATGATTGTATGCCAAGCTCGGGTGTCGGAGGCGTCCCGGGACGTCTCTCTAGTGTAGGTTCATGCGCCCGAGTGTTTGATTGAGAAACGTTGAACGATGTGTGTTTGTGTGAATGCTTTGCCATTTTTTAAATATAGGTCTAGGTAGGATAGGTAGTATACCTTCTGGTGTGCCTGATAGACATAAGTAGGTAGGGCCGGGCAGGTTGACACAGTCTCTGATCGGGTAGGCAATATTTCGCGTGTTCAACCTGTTTCAGGAAATCTGATTTGAAAAGTCGACGGCGAAACTGTGGCGCGATCGAGAATGCGTTCGCCTCTGGCTTTGCCTATCGATCTTTCGAATTTTTCGCGGTCGCGATCGCGAGTTGGTCTCGAAACGAACGTGTCACATTATGCTCGAGGCTGCACGTGTAGGCGATGATCGATTAGAATTTTAATCGCAATCTTTACGATTTTCTGTAATCGCAAATTTTACGATTTTATTTGGTCGTGATTCGTCCACGTGTGTTCCGTTTAGCTACGCGATTTAGCCTTTTATTTAGTTTTGTTTGTTTGCGAATAGAGTCTCGAGCCTAGACTAAGTTTCAGCGAGCATTGCGCCCGAAGAAAAGAAGAGGCTAAAAGCCGAAGAGGCCCGACAAACTGTCGCTCAAGAGGGCAACTATCAATGGCTCTGCATCCTTCGGATGGAGAGTCATTCTTTCTTACTATTTTCTCACTATGCTCGCTTTTGTATGCCGTAGTTGTAGTTTATTGTTTGGCCGGCAGTATTGCCTGGCCCACCGTCATCGCATTGGGCAAATCGCGATTTTTATTAGCGTCGCGTACGATTGAATACGGTTTGCATTAGAGTTGCGAATAAAATCACACCGCGATTGCAACTAGAGTTACGGATAGACCCAGGTCGCGGCATTTTTTTTACAGGTGCGATTAAATATATCGTGGTTTGAATTAGAGTTGCTTTTGTATTAAATTGTACTTGCGATACGTACTTGCTTTTAGCGTTGCGACAATAATTTTCGCGTTCCTTTCCTACACAGGTTTTAATTAGCACTTACAGTGCTGCGATATCTTTCTATCGCGAATATTTTTCTTACATTTTCATATAGTGTTGCGATGATAAATGGTCGCGATTTTTAAGTAGCGTTGCGACCACAATGAAATGCCCAACGTGGTTCCTGAGTCACGAAAGGCAGCTACTATAGCTGCATAAGGTGATTGCTGCAATCGTAGTCTTGGATGCGACTACCATGACTCGTTCGTTATTAGTTATTAGTGTTGCGAATTATAAATGATGGGTGCAGTGAATTATTTTTTCCTATCTTTTTTAATATATCCGAAATACTATATTAGAGATAACGAAGCACCATACGCGATTGACTCTGCAAGTAATGCAGTAAATTAGGGCTGCGAAAGAAAGAGATAATCCACTTACGGGTTTCAATCGGGTTTATAATAAGTGGACGATAATTAATAGTAGAATGTCCCTCTGGCTATTTATTATTCTTCTTCGCCTCTCCCCTTTTTATTAACATTAAAACGAGTTCTTTCATCTTAGTATCCAAGTAAATGTTTGTATTTGTAATTGACAATTGTTATTCAGCATATGCTCCCTTTGTACTACTGTATTATTTTTTCACAATTACTATTCTCATAAAAAAGTCTGTTACAGAATTGTTAAGTTAAAGGAGATGTCAATGGAATAGAATATTGCCTCGAGTACATTAAATAACATACATTGCAATATGTAAGTAATCAGAGGCTCAAAAGTGATGTTGCGTGGATGAAATAAATCGAAGGAAATCATATTATACCTAAGAAATATCACTAAATTCTTATGAACATTGATCTGTTTCAGGTTACGCGATCACAATTTTAGCGAAAGAAGATACATCATGAAATATCCCTTCAGAATATCCTTTCAGATTTTCAATTAGATAGGATATTTCCAAATTGAATTAGCTTTTTAGTCAGGTAGGATGTTTTAAGTTAAGATTTAATTTACCTTAATTAAAGGTAGAATGTATTTGAATTACGTGCATGCTAATTTATATTATAATGCTTATTCTTTGGTTTTAGTCAGGTCTAACAGAACTTTTATTTTCAGCTTTCCCCATAATGAATAATTTTAATACCCCCTATTTACTTAAACTAACTATAAGTTAATGTGTATTACAATCCTTATTTTTCATTTCAAAAGGTTTAACAGATTTTTCAGAAATAATCAGATTTTCAATTAGATAGGATACTTGTAAATTGAATTAGCTTTTTAGTCAGGTAGGATGTTTTAAGTTGACATTTAATTTACCTTAATTAAAGGTAGAATGTATTTGAATTACGTGCATGCTAATTTATATTATATTGCTTATTCTTTTGTTTAAGTCAGGTCTAACAGAATTTCTATTTTCAGCTTTCGCAATAATGAATAATTTTAATACATGCCATTTACTTAAACTAACTATAAGCTAATGTGTATTATAATCTCTATTTTTTACTTCAAAAGGTTTAACAGAATTTTTATTTTCAGCTTTCGTTACAATTATTTATTTTCATACATTTTACCTACTCAAACAATGTATAAGCTAATTTATATTGTAATGTTGATTTTTTAGTTGATTTAGGTTTAACAGAATTTTTATATCCAGTTTGCATATCAACCGCGCTGCAAATATACATCAGAAGGAAGTAGCGTTTAATTTGTAAATAATCATTTTTGTAAATTAATGGTGATAGGTGCGCGGGTGCGGCTGCGGCCGTGCGGGTCTCCATTCGCAGCAACCTCCACGTGGTGAGACCTGGGCAATCGATTTTATTTACCATACAGTTACCAATTTCAACACTTATACTTTTGTGATTTAATTGTTAATTATATGGTAAAAATGTCGAGCTAATTGGCTGCGATTTTTTAAATTTCTCCTATTCCTAACATTACAATTAATTGCCTTCTTGAGTTCCTCCCATATCACATAAATTGTTAAATGTTTTGTTAAATAAGAAAAAAAAATTGTCCGGAAGAAAAAACCCGCGTATAAGCGAAACGCGTTGTTTGAATAGTATAATTATTGGAGTTGGTAATAATATAATTGACTTGGTACAATATTGTATGCGACACACCGGACCACGGCAAAGTTGTCTCTACACGCCAAGTAATCGCGGCCGGTCCCGACCTGCGATCCCTCCTCGAAAAATTACTGTACTTCGTTATTGTTATTAGTTGAATATAAATAAGAAATTGCGTCTTTCATTAACGAAAAAATTGCTCCAATGAAAAAGATAATTAAAGAGTTTGTCTAGTAACTATACAATTAACAATTGTAGTATACAATTATCGTCACTATCTTTTTCATTGTGGCAACTTTATTGTCTGGGTGTTAAAAAACTATACAACTCTTAGCTCAATTTTTTTTGGTCATTTATCAGAAAATAATGTAAAGTATAACTTTAAAAATTATTTCATTTATTGATAGTACAATGGAAATAAGAAAACTTTTTCATTACGGCAAAGAACAAAAGAATTCTTTAAAATTATTTAATTTTTGCATCGTTTTTTATAATCTGTGGGTAACGTTGCGAGTGACACGGAAATGGTAATGGGTCCCCGGGACCCAGAAATCGTGGCCGAAAAAATACATTAGATGACTTGTCTATTCCTATATCTCGTCAGTGCTATTTATGGAGTTGTCTGTTATCAGTATTTCATACAAGCTTTTATTGCCTTCGAAGGAACCGAGTAAGGAATAGAAAACCATCAACGTTCAATGTGTCATCATCTCTCTGTTTTATACATTATACAGAATATGTATGTACATATTTTAGTAGCACGAGGGCAGCATTGAACATTTCCAACTCTTGGGTGTAAATCTAAAAGTACCATGATCTAGTTGAAGGGATGTCAGCCGCGCGGCACTAGGCTAGGGACTTTTCTCGCTTACCAATGCAGGCGAGATTGCGAGAGAGAGTAACGAGTGCGCGCGTGAGAAATATTCAATAGTGCATGTACATACATATTATCTACCATGTATGCATGTGGCATGTGGCATGTCAACCCTTGCAAGTTGAATTTAAGTGCACGAACCGTTCAATCGGTCGAATTCGGTCGAATTCGGTCGTAGTCGGGTCTCCTCGACTCTCTTTGACTTTCGCCTATGCTCGGTTCGTTCTGCCACAAACAGGACGCCTGTGCCCCTGTGCGTAGGAATTGTGAAAAGCGTCCGATAAAATTGGCGGCAGAATTTCGAATACATATGTATATGTATTTCTGTAGCATGCATGAAAGGATGTGTGTATGCATCTATATATACATATGTATGTAGGTCACATAAACCTCTTAGGCGCAAGCCCGTCGGGAAAGAAACACAGCTTTTCGATCGACGCTAGTCTCTTTGCAAAATACGGACGTTGGTTGGTAGGTCGACGGACGCAACGACTAGACGCAGCACATGTGCATACATATACACAATATTATAGAAGACCTTTCTTCCTCGTGGTACGTTTCTGCCCGATACTTTTCTCTCTATACATATTTCTGCTTGATATCTCGCGCAGCGCGTACCACTCAAAATTTTCTTTAAGTCGATATCTCATCCTGCAGAATTTTTCGTTGGATAGTTGAAAGTATCTTATTGTTATCGTGAAAACGGTGTCCCTGATAATCTCGTTTCGTATTATTCCGACCCATTCACCGACTTTCCGAATATCGAGTAAGCATTCTTTGAGAAACTTGACAGCACGTGAAAAATGCAGACGCAGGTATGTTGATCAATCGTATGGGAAGAGGCTCAAAAATAATTGATCGATGAACGTTCGTCGAGGGGATGTGCGGTGTGCAGTGTGCTAAATGGTGTGTGGTAAATGGGCGATGGATGATTTTGCATATTTTCGCGATTACGATACGCATCGAAACTTTTTACGATAGCCTCGAGCATTCAAGTCGATCGTTGCGAAATCATTGTTACCGTTGTATACTATTTATACGTAGATTATGTATTTCGGACTATTTGAAGTATTCCAAGTGAAAGGTTTTTCTGAAATTTTAGTAAATGCAGCGGAATGTCATTTTTTGCTTGGAAAGGGAGCAATCGTTCCGATAGTACGGAACCCGCCGGACACAATTTGCAAGACGGTCTCTTCCAAATAGCGTCTCAAGCCTGTCATATTTTAGTCCAAGTAAGTTGGCAAGCGATATCCATCCATTATTATGAAAAGCTTGATCTTCCGGTCCTCTCTTATAGCCATGGCATGCTATGCCATGCTATGCCATGCTATACCATGCTATACTGTACTATATGTAACTTAAAATTCTATACGCTATGTACACGCATCGACCACAGATTTGGAGGAAAGAAGTTTCCTCCAAATCTCTTTACCGATATTATGTACATACTACGTATATGCATGCTCCCTTTCCCAAACCCAAGTTATCTCGCCGTCCTGGTAACCGCTTTCAACTGAAAATTCTTGATGGAAAATGGGAAAAAATTGAATTTCGTCCAAAAGGTAAACAACACGCACAACGTCTCTTACGGCGGAAACAACAGCGTAAGAAACATCGCGTACTCGAAATGTTCCGGCAAAGACGAGGACGCGACAAGTCTCCCAACTTGTTCCGTAAGCAAAGGAACAAATTCCACGGTCAAGTCTTATACAAAGTATATGAAGGATCGAGAGAAAGATCAGGACGTGATAGTTTTATTGCCGCATCGTAAGAGGAAAACGCCGTTCGTCAAGCACAAATTATCCGTACGTATCATCTCTTTCTACGTAAAGGACCACTGTCCTTTCGTCCCGTTACCTTTGGCATCGCAATAATCCGAAAAGACGATGAAAACATGAAAGAAGAAAAGAAAATGATTTCGATTGTCACAGACCGTCTCCGAGAATGCGCGATTCGAAGGAAATCCATCGAAATGGGGCGGCAGCGGTGACGGTGGTTCTGCCGTTGGGTCAAACAGCAGCAACACCGTGGCGGATGACGATTACGACGTATGGGATCATTCCGGTTTTATGCTGAAAAGCGAAACGGAGGGTACAACGATAAACGGCAAGTTAGTGTTTCCTTACGTTTAACTTTCCGGCCGATCAAACGCCAAAGAGAATGGCAGAGAGTCGTAGCGAATCGTAGAAAAACACGAGTAATTAATTAGTCGGTTTGATTCTGTGTTGATTGAATAGATGGGGTGGTACGCAAGGATGGTGCAGACCAAGCTGTATTCCAATTACCGTCATATTGATTCTGATAGTGTTGGTTGTTTTATTGCCGTTGCTGGATCACACAGCGGATAAATCTTCGTTGAACGGCACGAATTTGGGCTTCGATTCGAGTTGCATGAACGACTGCAATTTATCCTTCGTGGAGACGATACCGATCGGTATGGATTACACGGACAAGAGCGCCCCTCCTCTCGACACCACTTACGACTCCTGGATCAAATTGATCTCATTGGCACGGGAGAAGATAGAGATAGCATCGTTTTACTGGACCATGAGGAGAGAGGAAGTATATCCAGATGATAGCGCGAAACAGGTGACGCACAAGGAACGAAAACGAACAAAAACGAACAAAACCGCCGAAAGAATCTCGAGCCTCGTTTCGTAATCGCTTGGTTCGACTGTTTCAGGGCGAGCAGGTTTTTCGCATGCTTCTAGAAGCAGGTAAGGATCGGAATATACAGCTGAAAATAGCGCAAAACATGCCGTCGCAGATTAGCCCGAACATCGACACGGAGATCCTAAGCAAAAAGGCAAACGCTAAGGTAACGTAGCTTCGATAGGCGATGTCATTTTCTTTCGATAAGACGTTAAGAAGGTTGTTGAACATTGTATGTACGTTGTCCGTGTGGTTAGGTTAAAAGTCTAAACTTTGCGGCATTGCTCGGCGGAGGAGTGCTTCACACGAAACTGTGGCTCGTCGATAGGACACACGTGTACGTCGGTTCCGCCAATATGGATTGGCGATCCCTCACGCAGGTCAAAGAACTCGGTCTTCTCGCCCTAAACTGCACTTGCCTTGCGAACGATTACGCCAAGATCTTCGATGTAAGCCGATCGCTAATCGCTAATGGCGCAAACGTAAACGCGGTAACTGCCCCAGTCCAATCGTTCGTTTCAAATGTTTCGTAGGTTTATTGGACAGTAGGCGACACCGGAAAAATACCATTTGTTTGGCCAGATTCTCTTAGCACGAGAATCAACGTGAAAAATCCGATGAGTTTCACATTTAAGAGTAACAAGTATAGTACATTCATAGCGGTGAGTCTAATAATATCCTTACCACGCGCAATGCAAAATGTGCTACTCGAATAGAATGTAGGATATAAATGCATATGTAATATGTATTTCAGAGTTCACCCCCAGCTTTTTCGCCAAAGGGCAGGACCAACGACGTGGATGCAATTCTTTATTGTATCGAAAAGGCAGAGAAATTTATTTATATCGCGCTAATGGATTACTTTCCTCTGACCGTGTACACAGCTAAAATCACGTACGTATCTAGCAAGATGCGTTCCTTTTTTTCTTTCCCTCTACACGAGACACGCGGGCGCGCGAAGGTAGAGGAGACAAAGGAAAAGATACATTTTTACGCGCATCTACAGCACGTACATACGTATATGTATATGAATCTGTATGTATGACAATCGACGAGATGATTTTAACGCGCGATTTAGGTATTGGCCGATAATAGACGACGCATTAAGGACCGCAGCCATCGAGCGTAAGATACACGTACGGCTACTGATATCTTCGTGGAAGCACTCGAAGAAATCGGAGGACTTCTTCTTGAAATCGCTCACGGATTTGACAGATAGTTACGCAGGCGTGCAAATCCAAGTGGTCAGTCGCCACGCGTAAATAGCTTATTTATTTGGGTGTATAGACGAAAGTTTCGTCGATCACACGTGTACCTATATGTATACATATGCCTATACATATATTTGTGCAGCGAAGGTTTACGAGATCGTTTCTTTTCAGAGGAGATTCGTCGTTCCCACCGAACCAGATTTCGAAAAAATACCATTTTCCAGAGTAAATCACAACAAGTACATGGTGACTGACGCTGCTGTGTACATAGGGACGAGCAACTGGTCGGGCGATTACTTCATAAATACCGCAGGCAATTGTCTCCTCTTCTTGTCATTTCTCTTTCTCATCGTTTTCATCCTTTCTATCTGGCCAGTTGTCCAAGGGCAAACAAACGAATAATATTTCCCGTTGATTCGTCAGGTGTAGGCACGGTATTCGAGGCTATCGGTGATGAAACTTCGGGGAACCTCAGGCAACAATTGGAAGAGATTTTTCATCGTGACTGGAACTCGAAATACTCTTGCGCGTTAAATGGTAGTTCGGCATGTGTCGCGCGACCAACGAATGCCATCAACGATGATTACTATTTGCGATCGTCGCGTTAAATATTAGCGTGACAACGACTCCATTGCGGCTCCACGTATCCGGCGAGAAAAATGAAAATCACACTCTGCACGTTTATTAACGCTCTTAAATGTCACGTCTCTCGTCATTTGCAGAGCTAAGATTGCTTTTTTTCTTTCCTTTTCTACGAACCGTACGCTTGTGATTGTCGCAAGCATAGCTGACGTTTTATTTGTTCCGTGTACGCTACATACGCACTCCTCTTGATCTTCTCCATCTCGTTCCGCGCGATAGAACCGCTCTCTCCTCTTCTCCGTTCCCCCCCGTCATCGGCCTTCCTGTAACGCGACTCGTGGGCTCGTGGGTCTCTACATGCACACGCGCACGAATCACGAGAGACGTACAGTACACACATGCGCATTATGCATGAGCACAATTCATATACGTATACATGCATACATTTATATACGTTTGACAAAAATCAAATCTTGGATCTGTAGAAACGATTTTACGTAGCGGAGACTTGTGTGCCTTGCTTGAAATGTTGTTGCCAATATTTTCTACGAAGGATCGTTCCTAGTCGAGACCCCGTCGCGTCGCGTCGCGTCGCGTCGCATCGCATCGCGTTGGGTACTTCCGTCCATTGTAATTAAGAAAAGGAAAAAAATTGGAAACCTGACATAGGTTGTTACTATTAAAACACCTATTACGATTCCTCCGCGTCTCTATGCATTTTTTATCCTTTGTTTTGCAAAGATTGTACCAACTTGTGACGTTTATCTCGCTAATTGTAATGCGGTCGAGACGAAAACGTTGCGGAGAGACATATCGATCAATATTTATGCATATTCGATTACTTTTTGTACGATGTGTATGACAGTGTGAATCGCAAATGACGTATGTATATCGTTGTAAAAAAAGCTGCCTCTGGCGTTCTTGGAATGTCCGAGGGGTATCCGCTTTCGCGTGCAAGCATATGCTGTTCCCTGGGAGCAACACTATATCGCTGAGAAACAGCGACATTTTATTTCACATACATGCGTTCGAATTAGCGTAACTGATCTTACGCTTCAGGTGCCCCCGGTTTTTCGTGCGCATCGCATTGCTGCGGTGCGTTTGAAACGTACGGGTGCGCATACGCTTAACAGGCATACATACATGTACGTGCACGGGACGAAGTAGCGTGATTCTGGATGGAAGCCTTCCGATTATCCTTCCCGTCTTCTTTTCCTCCTCCCCTCCAACCTCCCTCTAACTTATCTGCTCCCACTCCTTTTTCCCCGTTCTCCGCATAGCCGTTTCTCATTTTGTTGTCTTTTTTTTCGTTATGTCTATCGTCGACCTTTGCCTTCCCGTTATTCATTATATAACCGTTCCCGATCAGCCCCCGCCATGCGGGGACCAAAGACATGGATCTTTCAAAAATATCTGTAGTCTATACTTTATAGTGTAGGTATAAAAAAAAATGAATTAGACGTAGGGTATAATGGATTTGAGTATGCGCGTGTGTGCCAGCAACGATTATCCGCATAGTATCATCCAAGTTTATTGGAGTTTGGCATGCGTTCACCGCATGCCAAAAACCAGCCAACAGTTATGATCAATTCGTTGGCGCAGGGATATCGCGTTGCGATTTAGCGCTCATGATCGCGATCTTCTGATTCCGATGTTTCTTCAAAATGGACATTAAATAGGATAAGCGTGATAATCGTTAGGAGGCGGTATCGTAACTGATGCTGCCGAGCGTTCCATTGCCAATAAAAATTTGTCAAGAGTTGAAACCACGCACAGAATTCTTGTTTGGCGAGGCAGCAGTATTTTTCCTTATTTTTCTTCCAATTTGCGTGATCGGATTCCACTGAGGAACGAAAGCTACGTGAGCAAATTCGAAAGATTCGCGGAAGAGTGGGTATGCGCATGCATATCAACGAAACATCCACACTCGTTGGATGCTCGTCCCTTATTCATACGTAGGTCTGCCACAATTGCATTAGATTTTTATTCGCGACCGCATATACGCGTCCAATCGTCGTCCTTGGAAAACCCATAAACGATCTCGCCGGAATTTCAGGTATAGTTATTGAGAAGAGTCGTGGGGAATTTGGCGAAACTGTGTTCCTCGCAATGAGCATCGATCGGAGCAACTTGACGAATAGTATCATAGAGTAGATTTCTATTATAGGAGTAGATATCGAATGCCGGGATAAGTTGAAGGAGAGAAGAAGAAGAAGAAGAAGAAGAAGAAGAAGAAGAAGAAGAAGAAGATGAAGATGAAGATGAAGATGAGGAAGCAGCAAACGATACATTACGATGGAAGAAACGTGGTTGACTGGGGGTCGCGAGCGTGATCGAGCGATTAAGGAAGGAGAAGGAGAGTCAAAGGGTAAAGAGGAGGGCCAGATGGAGAAGCAGAGTAGAAGGAGAAGAAAGGAAAAGCAAGAGCGGCGACGGCACCGGTGACAATTCTGAGGTGTATTGCTCGCAGAGTCGAGGTGTCATAAGAAGAGGATCGGTAGATTCGTGCGAGGCGAAAGTTCTCAAGGTACACGCGGCGATTATTCGTTTTTCCGCTCGTTCGCGTTGCCCGCAGCATAGCACGCGTTGGACGCTTCGTCCTTTGTCCGAGCGTCCCGTGGTTTATTCGGCTTTTCGTTTCTTTCGTTTCTTTCGTTTGCTTGTCCGTTCCTCTATCGCTCGATCGATCAACGATAGGTGTTGGATCGTTGGTTTCTCCAACATGGCAGGATCGATGCTACGATTCGACGAAACATGGTACGAGGGCGCAGTGAAACGGTCAAGGGTCTTCGTTCTACTGTTACTTGCATCGTATTCTCGCGAGGTTGTATACCTGCGGTAACGAAACGTGTTCGCGTTCGATGTAGTATTTGGTGTGCCTCGAATGAACAAAGGTGTAAAAGTGAGAAAACAAAAGATGTGGTAACAGCGCGCGTGTTCCCTTTTCTTTCAAACGTTTCGTAGCGGGTATATGTACGTCTACATGTTTCGTTTTACTAGGCAGTTATAGAGAAAATGAAAGGTGGCATATAAATGCCGCTTTTCAAGTACTGCGGGAATGGAAAAGAGAAAAGTGTGAATTTAAGATAGCAGAGATTGCAAGAGATTCCGTAGCGTTCCCCGTCGAGCAGGATCAACGGATATAGGAAGTGCTGTGGAATTGATCGTGTCGACCGGAATAATTCACGGTGAATACCGTTATCCGCAAAGCGTGCTCGTGCAGCATCCGCACCGTTATGTACTTGGTAGCGAACTTTCGCACGGGTACAACGTGTATCGAACTTTCGATGTATCGTTGCTAACGTAGTTTCATCGCGTGTTCCACTTCGTACACGGTCGAATATATTCGAACGAAGGGATCATAGAGAGCAGTCTGCGAAACGGTAATCACCATCTCTTCATCCGCGGCACACGCGCAGTTTCTTCGAAGCGCACGCCATTTAGTATGATCCGAATGCAACGTCTTCTACCTTGGAGCGGTGAGCAATTCGTGTAGGTACATATCGCGAGCAAAAAGGTCTAGCCGGCTAATAATGGACGAGTGGCCCCCATGCCAAATTTGTCTTACTATTTCCACCCCGAAATCCCCCGAAATCCCCCGAAATCACATTGCTAAGAAATAAAATAAAACGTTCAACACATTTATCTAGAATAAACATTTATTTTGACAATTCTCCGGTGTTTAATTAAAGAAAAGGTGATCGCTATTTTCAACCATAACTGCCGTTGCATTAGTTAACTGAAATAAGTGTGTCCACGTATAGACATTATACACATGGTTGGATGATAACAGTGTGTATTGTAATGCAATAATTAAAGAATATTATGTCCTTGCGAATTCACTCGTCGATCATTAGCCGGCTAGACCCTTTCTCGTCGGATGCTCCGACACGAACGTAACAGGCTTGAGTGAACCTTTGATTAAGTATTCGAATTAGAAACTCAACGTCTCCAGTATTTCGTGTCTGTCGTTAAAATACCTGCCGCGCCGTTTCACTCTTCTCGTTAGCCCTGAAAGGGTACGTGACAAGGAGGCGCGATTAAGAAACGCGTATCGTCTATCGGGCATCGCGCGCGCACGATACCATGTAATGAGATGAGATGACACTAATAAGTATGTATTTCCGTTTGAAAGACTGGAAAGACTAGAGAGGCACCGCGAGCAAGTTCACGATCAACTTTCACTCGACGACGGAAAGTGCGCGTTTCTCTTCGACTAGTCATCGCGAGGGTACGTTCGGCGGAACGAGCAGCAACTTTCGGATCGACGTACACCCGTGCAGCGCTTCGCCCCGTTTCATTTCTCCCTTCTCTGCTTACTTTTCTTCAGTTGGTATCGCTACTTGCGAGAGAACAAACGACAATCGCGGCGCACACGGTGAACGCGATGGTGGAAGTTTTGTTGGAACCATGTGGCCAAGGTGTGGCGGTGTCGGAGAACGGTTGTGCCTTGAACGAAAACCTGGCGAATCCTCGTTTGCATCCAGCCAATGCTTGCGATTCCACTTTCGAAGAGACGAATCTCAGCCCGATTCAGCGTTTCTACAATGGGCAGAGCATCTTCGTCACAGGGGGTACCGGATTCGTGGGCAAGCTCTTGATAGAGAAACTCCTCCGAGCGTGTCCCGGCCTCTCGTTCATCTATTTACTGGTACGCCCGAAGAAAGGAAAGGACGTGCATCAACGCATCGAGGAGCTGTTTGACGATCCGGTAAGGGTTCGACTCCTCGCCCCCTGCATTCCTCAACGTTTCATTTCTCACCCTGCCATCGGTTCTCCTAATCGACAATAGGCCATCGGCCATCGGCCATCGACTTGAACTGCTTTACTTTCAGCGTTACACGTATGTATTGTGCTTTCCCTCGCGGCCACCGAAGATGCGCAGGCACCAAACGTGAAATCTTGCAGACAATCCTTTTCCCGTCCGTGCTTGCTTTCTCCGCCTTTCGTTCTACTTTCCGCTACTATTCTACATACATGTGTATGTGCATACGTACTTTGCACTTGTTCGCACGCATCGTATACCGAATAAGCGAAATAAGGAAAACTCGTACACGATCGTTTATACATGCATCTGCAACATCTTGTGCCCTCAGCTGTTCGGCAAATTGAAAGAGATGCAACCAAAGTTTCGACATCAAATCGTTGCTATAGCCGGAGACTGCGGCCTGCCGGGACTCGGGATGTCCACGATCGACCGGCAAACGGTGGCACGGGAAGTCTCGATCGTGTTTCACGTCGCGGCCACGGTCAGATTCGACGAAAAGATGAAACTCGCCGTACCGATAAATGTTCGCAGTCCCAAAGACATGATAGAGCTTTGCAAAGAAATGCCGTGTCTGAAGGTGAGCAACGGCTGCGTGTACGTGTACCTGCTCTAACTGCGCACTCACTTTTTCAGTCGTTGGTGCACGTGTCCACGGCGTACGCCAATTGCCCGGAAAAATTTATCGACGAGAGGGTATACGATCCACCGATGGACCCGAACAAATTGATAACCCTTGTCGAATGTATAGACGAGAAACTGGCCGACGAAATCACACCGCGGTAAGCAGCGAGCGCACTTTCGCATAAGAAATAGGAGGGACTTTTTCCAATCATTCGATCTTCCTGC
Source organism: Nomada ferruginata (assembly GCA_963583965.1). Classification (NCBI taxonomy): domain Eukaryota; kingdom Metazoa; phylum Arthropoda; class Insecta; order Hymenoptera; family Apidae; genus Nomada; species Nomada ferruginata. The sequence continues at coordinate 72,969 of OY757220.1, read as the reverse complement.
CACACAGATTGCTAGGCGCGTGGCCAAACACGTACACATTCACGAAAGCTGTGGCCGAAAGTATCGTTGCAAAGGAGGCCGGTCAACTGCCCGTTGGAATATTTCGCCCAGCCATTGGTTAGTCGACGTTCGTTCATTTCAAAGAGACTCGCGTACAGTAGCGCGAGTGTGCGCGCAGAGTTAGCTGATCGGATGCGTCTGCGTCTGCTTCTGCTTCTGAAATTTTCAGTCATTTCAACTTATCGGGAACCACTGCGGGGATGGATCGATAATTTGTACGGACCAACGGGTGTAGCGGTGGGTGCAGGTACCGGGATCTTAAGATCGATTCATTGCGACGGATCCATAAACGCGAACGTCGTTCCCGGAGACTTGACGGTAAATGCCCTGATAGCCTGCGCTTGGGACGTAGCCAATCAACGAACGTAAGATTCCGAGAAACATTATCCTCTCCTTTCCCTTTCAGCACCATATTTCTTTACCCTCTTTGCTGGTTCACAGGTCCGCGATAATCCAAGAAGAGGGTCAAGATAACAAGGTGCCAGTTTACAATTACGTATCGAAAGACAACCCTATAACGTACGACGAGTTGAAAGTTTTATCCGAGAAATATGGAATCGAGTTTCCAACCACCAAAGCTATATGGTATTATAGCTTCCGAAACAACAAATACAAGATCATTCATTTTCTTTACGTCTATTTGCTGCACCTATTGCCAGCGCTCTTCGTCGACACCGCGACGCTCTGTTTAGGAAAGCAACCCAGGTAATTTCTCTCTACCTCCACACCCCTCTCACTCCCTCTCACTCAGAGGGGCGGCACACTCGCGTACGCATACGAATCAAGCGCAATTTTTTTTGTCGTTCCAAGGATGCTGAAAATCTATAAAAAGATACACAAATTCATGGATGTGATCAACTATTTTTCGATAAACGAGTGGAAATTCTCCAACGACAACGTGAAAGCGTTGCAGGCCAAATTCACGCTCGAGGACCGGCAAAATTTTGCTTGCGACATGACAGAAGTGAATTGGCAACACTATTATCGGATGTATATGCGCGGAATTCGTATGTATCTGATCAAGGATCCGCTGGACACTCTGCCACAAGCGCGTGTCAAATGGCAAAGGTAAATACAGTTAAGCAATTTCAGTTTCCATCTCTTCCCTCTTCCATCTTCGATACGTGCAACCGAGTCGATCGTTGTACGCCATTGTTCGATATTTATTTTACAGATTATACTGGATTCATCAGGCGTTGAAGTTAATTCTCGCGTACGGTTTGCTGCGGATATGCTGGTTAACTGTTTCTCATCTCTTTCGGACTTGTACGCTTTAATTTGCATAAACAATCGTTGTTATGCGTACAGTGCGGTTAGCCGCACCCTGATGCACGTACATATACACGTACGTAGAACGTCGAATACATTATTATATAAGATAAGATGCCGCTCCTGAACCGAGTGCACCGGGGCTCGCTCGATTCGCAACGACGAAAGCAACACTACCTTCGCCTTTTCAACGTTTCCAACCAGTGGAAGGAAAAGAATGAAACGCGCTTTATTCGCGTCCTATTCGTTACTAGAGTTACTAATTATAATTATGTACCAGTTGTCAGCTATCATTTATCACTTACCAGTTACCAGAAACCTATATGTATAATGCATCGGAGTGCTTTGCGATACCTTCACCCACCCCAAGTTGTTATCGACCAGCGATCGAAAAACTATGTCTCTTTCCTTTCTTTCACCAATATTTATATCTATATGATTTTAGGATGATTTTCTATTGCGGGAATCGCACGCTCCATTTCAACCTTCTTTTATACGTGTACAGTTTAAACAGGGAACTTGCTGTCGGACTATACGTTTCTACTTGTAATAAAGGAAAGTTTTTTTCTTCTTTTTTACTCAAATCGGATCGTCCCGATTTCTCTCATTTTCATTGTCCACTATATCCGGCCAACTGTTCCTGCCACCTTCTCAAGGAAATCAGTATCCTCCGTTCCTCTGTCTCCTCCATCTATGCATGCATGTAAGTACTTACATATATGTACTGTGATTACTTTTACAAAACTTTTCCGTCCATTACCCTCGCTTCTTTCCCCGACAAATATGTACGTTGCTCGTCACCTTCTTTTTCCGTTGGCGGTTTCCTCTTTCTTTGCATGTCTCTCTTCAACTATTGCAATACGTAAACAACGTTGCACTCGTTTTCGTGCGTACGCTGCATCTTGGCTCGTGCGAGTTTTCGCTATTCCCATCGTGCCGGTACTATGTAAGAGGAAGAGAAGCTGTACGAGAAAATTCATGGACCGCGACAAATGATGGCAAAGTGTATTGGTAACAGGTATGTATACCGATTAGTCCTTCCTCTTTCCTACTTTCTCCCAATTTACATTGCTTCCATGTCCAATTATCGCCTAGCCATTACACAAAAACTCGTACTCGCTGAGTTTTCCATTTTCCCTCTCTCTTTCCCCAACCACCTCCTCTACCTCCTCACCTCCCAAAACCAGTTATGTACTTTCTTTCTTTCTTACTTTCTCTCTATCGCGACCGTCTCGATACGTATGGAAAAGCGACATGCTTTCAGGAGGAACAGGACTCTTGGGGAAACTGCTAATCGAAAATGTCCTGCGAACCTTTCACGGTCCGCGACGGCCAACTAAACTTATACGTGTACGCTGGAAGGTATTTTCAAAGAAGCGCCAAGTAATTCGAGCTCGAACCGCATTTCATAGGCACATTTAATCGCATCCGCCAAACTAGCCAGCCGTTAACAATATATGGTATATGCATATGTATGGATGTACACGTATCATTTGGGGACCGTAAAATTTCGTCTGCGCGTACCGTCTTCTTCGAGCTTACCCTCTCACCTTCATCTTTACGAGTGTTCAATTCATCAAAATCCGATACTTGTAAGCGCCGCTCTTGTTCAACTTCTTTTTTCTCTTTTTTTTTACCAACTTCACGGTACATTCTTCGACAATACCGGCAACATCGCGTAACTTCGAAACAGAAATAGATATCGCAAAATATTCGATAGGAAAAATTATCGCACCTTCACATAGGTATGTACGTAGTGGGCCGCGAGCAGGTAGATCCGTGCGTTCGCCGAATCTTTCTCGTCTCTTCCAAATCAATTTCTGCAAGATTTTCATTCATCTAATACTAGCGAGCGTCCGACTATCGAGGTTTCGGAAACGTGTGGAAAAGCTAGAATAACACGACAGAGAGAGAGAAATAGTTTCATCGCCGCAACAAGATGTGCCTTGCAATTGCTATGTACATATTGACAGCCACTTTTGGAATACTTTCAAAGATTGCCGTAGCAATCGGTATATTCCTCTTGAATTTTCTTGGAAGAATGATATATTTCATGTACGCGCTCGGTCGCGCGCTAATGGATTCGCACACTGAAACTGAATCTGTTCCAGTACGAGTTGACGACCAATTATAACTGAGGCACAATTTCACTTTGACATTTTTATTTACACGGTAGCCTATTAATCGGTTGCCACGGCAACCAATAATTCGTTGCCTACTATTCAGGTACAGCTGTTAGATTGTACTGTAGGCTCCCATATTCTTGCATAATTTTTTAAATCTCACCTGTTAGCGTTCGCGTATTTTTAAAGAAAGGAACGAGGTCGGGTGGCGAAGCTACCGGTCGGTAAAGTGTTAAGAAGCTATTTCAATGTTATCTTATCTCCTACCTATATTAATTCGCAAACAACTAACAAAAGTCCAAGGATCGAATTTACGGAATCGCTTAACCAGCTAGTGCCGTCGATAAGTAACGTAAGAGGAGTGTGAAAGGGGAAAACCAATAATCAACATCTTTCCGAATTCTTTAGACAAGTTTTATTAATCAAACGTAGATAATTGTAAGAAAAAAACATTAAATACAAGACAATTGCAATTAGCAATACTATCTAGATACTATCTTCTCTAACTTGCTTCATACTGCGTTCATATGTATAACAAGAGCATATGCTGCGCATATGCACTCAATCGTTCAGTTCCTCGTTACAACTTACAAACAAATGGACGGATGAATATTCGACGGTCGAACAATCGACCTAATGTACAACGCCGACCAAAACTTAACGATCCGTTAACTCGACGTTAATCCGACTTGTAGCTATTAATTGCTATCAACATTTCTCTACTGGTTAGTGATCCAAAGTTTTTGGTCGTTAGTGCGTGTACATTTTGGATGGCTCCAAGGCGTTCTCGTAACGCTGTGCGCGCTTAGTAATAGTTGGGTAGAACACGTGCGTTCCATTATGCGTTCCTCGCGTATACGCTATACCAGAAATCTTATTTGCGTGCGGACGCAGCGCCTAGCTGCAATTCCCGCTTTCACACCTTTCACACTCCAAAGACGGGACGACGGGAGCAGTTGCAATCTGCTGCACCGGTTAATTGGCAGGCATGGTTGACACAGCGCTGTGCGGTGTTGTTGGGCGTGAACCAGCAATCGAGTGAGTAGTAGATGCGTTCAGTGATTGCATGGTGCCGATCTAGAATGAAACGTACAGCGATCGATCCTTTTTATTGTCAAGAGGTCGAAAGGAGAACGGTAAAGCAAAGCAAACAAACTTACTCTTAAATGAGCCAAATCTTCTAGTCTTGTCAGATCGGACAGTTCCACGTACAAAGAGTATACGATTAACCATCCATAAGTGGAAACGCAAATAAATAGTATCCATAGAATACACATGGAGATATTGTAGGCAAATATCATGTCGTTCACTATACTAAAGAATACAAAAGCAAATAATCTGAAGACAGAGAAAGCTGCGAAACTGTACAGCCACGGCACCATCTTCTTTTCGTGTTCCTTTCTTAAAGAAGCTATTAACATTAACGACGACGCTAAGACTGTCATTCCGCCGAGCATAGAGAACAACGCAAACACAACAAGAGCGTTGCGAACTGAAAAAAAATATCTCTAGTTAAATAACTATTCCCAGACATTCCTTGCCCGAGACGCAAAGCTTCTCGTTCGTTCGATAGACAGAGCCAATGAAATTTTCATATGCCATGCGTTGGAACTCACCGTGTCGATTACCCACGTAAACAAATTCGTACGATATTATGTAGTATCCGTAGTGGGTCGAGCCTGGTGCAGCTTGAGATAGGCAGTAAAGATCGAATATCGAAGTACAGATCGTGAATAAAGCTAAACACTGTGAACAAAGATCGTTGAATGGAGAATGGATGAATGGTAGCATCGTTAAATTTTATTCGCCGTACCTACCAATGAGAATATTGCTGTAAACATAGCGCCTCTTTGAATGTCCAACACATAGGCGTGTGTTAATATTGGTTTCTGGTACCACTGTGTTTTCACACTACGCATCGACCGCGATGATCTTAAATTTGCGCTACTACGGGTAGTAACATGCGAGTATACCGAAGGTGTACCCATGCTTGGAGACTTTTTTCCGTAATTCATTTTATCAACAATAATTCACTTTCCTTCGGAGTCTATATTCCCCCTCCTTGGACCGTCGAAATATACCAATTACTTATTTATTTAACCAATCCTTTCGACCCTTCTTACTCTTTCCTCTAACTTTCACTTTATCGAGCGTCGTTCCTTCCTTAATAATAATTCGCAGCACTGTAACAAGAAAGGTTAGCTCAACGAGATTGTTTACACAGTTTACACCGTTCGCTACGATAGTCCTTGTTGCCCACACTTCTTTTACGGGTAATGTTCTTTTGCGATAGTCTTGAATAAATCGATGAACAAAAGTAAACATAAACATCAAATTACACCCATCGCGTCAATTACCCATTCACGATCTCCAGCCGACGCCCGATGTTTTCGATCAACCAGGCCGAGATAGGGCGGCGAGACCCGAATATATCCGAAGCGAACGCTTTAAGTACATACAGTACATGTATGTAGTAGGTTGAACTTTGTGAACAAGTGTATCACACACATGTACTTACTTACTTATGTACATATGCATATACGTATACACAACTCGCCTACGCTCATTGTCGATTAGACGACAAATTAAACCTCGTCGTTATCTACTTTCATGCGTATACGAGGCACGAGTGCATGCGTGTACAGTGTACACGCCATGAGTCTTACTTTGCTGATAAACTGACAAGATGCAATAGACTATAGACAATAAGCTACACATTACTTTCCCTCGTAAGATACACGAATGGGCCAACCTCACCTGATTCAGTAATTTCCATGTGAAAAATGAAAACGAGAACTGCAACGCGTTGCAAGAGATTCAAATACAATTTATTCGGGTGGGAATACAATCTACAAATGTCCAGCCGACACCGCGCACCTAAAACCAAGATTTCCGGCCGTCGTATCAGGAGTATTTTGGCTTCGTGCAGCGCATCTGTATCTAAAGCAATAACTTTCGTGACATAGGTAGGAACCACCTTTCTTCACTTTGTCTACGCCTTGAGAAGGGCCAGTCTGGAAACACGCGTATCAAAATCTTCAATCGCAAAAATCGCCAAAATCGCAGACTGTTGTCAAAGAAAAATCATAACGCATATGTATGTATGTGCATATGCACGCACATGTGTACGATATATTTCCTGGGGCATGTGTATACACATTCATATGCATACGCTTGTGTGTTATACATACAGGATTGTTAGGCCCGCCTCTTTTCGTGACTTCGATCGTCCACCAATCGGATGTCCATTCCCAAACGTTCCCAATTATATTACGCAGTCCATATTTGTTTCGCGGGAATTCTGTAACAGGTGACGTGCCCCCGTATCCATCCTCTTTGGTATTATTATTTGGAAAATCACCCTGCCACGTATTCGATCTAGGAATAATTTCGATTCGATACTATGCTTTCGCTATACGGTTATTAACGGTTATGTACGGTATCTCTAACTACAACTTGGCTCAGCTTTATTCACCTGTATTTACCGTTCGGCTTCAATTTGTTTCCCCATGGATACAATCTATTCGAGAGTCCACCCCGGCAGGCTACTTCCCATTCAGCCTCGGTCGGTAATCTTTTCCCTAACCATTCGCAATAGGAGACAGCGTCGTTCCACGATACATGTACCACAGGATGATCCATTCTGCCTGGATTATTTAACGTCATACCTCTTTAAGGTGAATACGCGTAATCTCTTATCGATCAGCGAGCAATGGAAGAAATGGGGAAAAAAGAAATTTACATACGCTTTATATCAGAGTCTGGACCCTCTGGGTGCTGCCAATTCGCATTTTTTATTTGCAACCACCAAGGGGCCTGTGCAACAACGTGCGTTACGTTCGATCCAAGTTCTTCTTTTAAAAGACCGGCGAATACAAACGAATCTCCAAAGTTGTCCGCATCTGTTTGATAACCAGTGGCTTGGACGAACCTTGTGAAATCGTCGTTACTCACTTCCATCTCGTCGATATAAAAGCTATCCAAATCTATGCTTTGTTTAGGCCCTTCGCCATCAGCCATGATAATTGGATCGTTTGTACCGATTTGAAAGGTACCCGCTTCTATCTTGGCCATATTCTTCAAACGACTTTCCTCGATCACATTCTTCTCCTGAATACGAAGGGCATCGATGACAATGCAGTAGTCGTGTGTATTTTTCTTGTAACGATCCTTTAAGGTATTTACGCGATGGAGACCGCGACCACCGCAATGAAAGGGTTCCTCGGTCGAATCGTCCGCTTCGGACTTTCCCGCTAGAGACCACGGTACAGCGATTATACTTGCGCCGACAAGTAACACCATAACAGTCGACTCGAATCTTACAATTGGCCAGGGTGAATCTTTCATTTTGTGCTTAGAAAATTGTTTTACGAGAAACGGAACAAATCGATTGAAATCGGTGAACAGTGATTTCAACTTTTACCAAATACTTATCCGTTCGACGCTCAAACGAATCATTCGACCAATGACAAAACTCATCATCCTTCGCGGCAGACGTTACTACCGTCTGCCGTTTGCCGTCTGCAGCCAGCGAAGCAATCAGTGCATAGAATGAGAAAATATAGTAGAGATGCGGCAGCGGCAACACTATCATCATTTCTATCGCCAGGGCGCGCTGCCATAAAAAGAAAAGCTAAAATGCCCTAGTCGGTTCATGTGGTGCGTCGCTATTGGTGGGATATGGGGACTTTGTGCAGGTTTCTTTTTATTTTTTATAAAGACTTTTGTAAAGATTTACTGTTTTATTCCAAGGACTAGTATCGATTTGTATGTACAAGTTGATCTGCGTGTGACTTTACTTGATCTCTCTGCGGGGCTTCTTCTCTTTTCCATTACAGCTCTGGATCCTCTTCCTGAGGAACAGGCGGCCAGAACAGGATATCGTGGGGCTTGACAACCTCCGGAGGTCGTACATGTTTCAATACACTTTAGCCAATTCTTTATGCTCAGTAATAAATATCCTTTAGTATTTTCCAAGTGAAGTGTTCTACGATCTAAATGCCCTGAGTTTCCTTTTGTTCGACAACCTATTGCTGGTACTTGAAGAATGTACAGCTTTATTTATCGCGCGCATGCTCATCCGGCTTCGAATTTCGCTCCTAAATTATTATCGCCGCAGCCGACTCTAGTACTAGCCGTGCTGAAGAACGTGGCACCGCATGTTTACCAATCAGGAGTCCTATTTTCAGTAATGGGAGTCTTGTACTTGGGTTTACAATTAACGCTTTTTTTTATAGAAAATTATGTTAAAGTACACAATTTGTGATTAATTATGTATAAGTAATATATAAATATTATAACTATGGTAAGTAGAAGTGATATTAAAGTATACTAATAGTTATAAATGTGGTATATACAGGGTGGTTGGTAACTGGTGGTACAAATTTTCGAATAGACTGCAACTGCTTATACAAAAGTGTTTATATTAAGAGGGACCGATGAGGCCCGAATGGTAGACGCTTCTCTTCTAAATTCATTCGACAGAGTTTCTCCTATTGCATAAGGATGTGCCTTCCTTTTACATTATAATATAAATATTCTTTTATTAAACTGAACTGTGATCAAACATTATACATGATCAAACTTCCACATAATCTAGTTTTTCAATAATTAATACTAAAGTGAAATATATTGAACGCACAATAACTTTTATTAAATAAATATTTTATACACAAAGATTAAGACTTACATAGTTAATAAATAAAACTACCCTACATTATTGCACTTCCTTTTAAATTTTTCTCGTCTGTGTGAAAAGATGCTAGAAAACTATCTTTGAACGCTCGCAACGGTAGGAATTGTAATTTAAATAAAGTTAAAGAAAAACAAATATTAGTTGGACGGAAATAGTTTACTTATTCTATAGTGCAACAAACATTACAAACATTTGATTACACAGATGCGTTTGTTATTACTAATAAATATATTTGCATCCTACTATTCGACTAATATCCATACTGTAACACTTGCAATAAAAAATATTCAGTTCGATATGATATTCAAAAACACCCGCCGTAAGGAAAGAACATCACCCCCATCGTCCAATCAGCTACCAGCCAATCAGCGCAATCTATTTCAAAGCTCTCCTTCTTTCGACCAAGGGATCTCGTAGTGATTAGACGTGTTCAGAGTGCCCGTCGAATTACGGTATGTCACATAGTCTAATATATTCTTGAAGACAGGAAATGATATACATTGTTTTCGTTTCCCTGTCTTTCAAGTTTTCTGTGCTTTCTTTCTTAATATTAATGAATATTTTGCAAGAAATTAAGTAAATATTGTGCAGTGAACGGAATCACACCGCGCGGCGTGCATCTTCAAATCGACTCGAATACGCATATACATACGTATCATCTTTTACGTATGCGTATACGTATTCCAGCTCTGAATTCCATTATCTTGCAATATATTCTGCAGTTTCTAGCAATATTATCATAATATTGGTGATCGTTAATATATTTATCTCCAATTTCAGTTGGATTCTGTTTCATGGCGTCTCTTTCGCTTGCTTCGAATCAGAAATGGCGCGAACGCGACACTTTCAAACGGGAATGCGCAGGAGCAGAGTGACGCGGCGCCATATTGTTAAATCAAGTTCTCGCTGACAGGTAAGCGTTCCTCAAATTTCTTGTGGAAATAAGTAGAATTTCAGTAATATGTCTCTAGTAAATTATAATTCGTACCACGCATAAAACTTGTATGATATACAGTCGCGTTGTAGATAAGTAGCAACATAATAGAAGCCATTATTTGCGGCCATTATATATCTTGTTTCTGCTTGTGGTCGGGAAGCTTGTTTTTCGTGGAAAATATCAACAATATATCGCGAAACAAAAGAAGCCACTTATCGAGTAACGCGTGCGTTGAAATATGTCTAGGAAAGACAAGCGATCGTAAAGAAAAATGATGTTTGGTTTTAGTCGGATGTCGAACATAGCCGAACAGCACTCTACTACTTGACGCCGAGCTGACAAAACGTATGGTAGACATCTCAGTGAGTTAAGTATCGAGATGTGTATAATTTGTGACTGGTACTAAGATGAAACAACAACCGTTAAAATACTTAGAAAAACAAATAGATATCTATATTTGATAACAAACACTCGATAGGATGAACATGTTCTATTTCAGAAAATTTTGTGACCGCGCGCAATGCGGTCAGTAGAGTCAGTGGTTTCTCCGCAGTTTTCTAGTATTTCCAGAGCAAGTGGCTCTGCTTGAATTTTCGTTTACAGTTTACCTACGCGCGATTGTAGAGTCAGTGTTTTTCGCCCAGTAGTCATTAATCCGATTATCGGAGCACCGGTGCTCCTCTTCAATTATTTCAATCGCGAAAGTAGCATCTTAATTTGTTCGCCGATGTAATTTGCGGTCGCGTACATAGTCTTTTATTTTGATTTTTCTCTTATATTCGCTATCGGAAGCAGAGTCAGTGCATCACTGAAGGGGATGTTTTATGCGACACCGATGAAGCGAGAAATGTAAGTATTTTTAAAACAAATCTCAGTTTTCTATGAAGAGTCAAATTCTGTTGATTTAGCAGTAGATTTTAATGTTTTTTTCTTTGCTGTTTAGTTACAGTTTGCATTCTTAATGACGATTGAGCTCAATTGAGCTGCCCCGCTGATGTTCCTGATGTCTTCCACGAGTACTTGCTCTACTTTTGCAATCAACGAGTTGGTGAGTCGCATGTGCTTTGGTTCCTCCGGTCCCCAATCATGCCGTAGGACGATTGGTCCGAAGCGGCACGGGTGACTGGTTGTATTTTTTAGTAGTTTTGCGAGCATAGTGACTACGGGAATAATTTTTATACCCGTTAGTTGTGACGTTATTTTCATGTGTATTATTTCTTATACGAGGTTAGATCTGCCTTCTTGTACTCCGCGTTTTTTAATATAAAAAGATTAAGGACCATAGAAATATTTCTTACTCAAATAAATATTTGATCGAAGAAGCACTGATCCCGTAGGTTCCTCTATTTCGATAAAAATATATGACAGTAACAAATACATTGCACAAATGTACATGACTTCGTTACTGCAAGTGCTACATGATTATAGCAATCGATACGTTTATTGAAATCAGCATTGAATATGCATAGCCAATGATAGCATTTAATATTAATTTTCATATGCTATAGTCGAGTCCATTTCGAATGAAATTTATTACACATTATGTACAAGAAGGCACTTTGTATACGGGTAGATTTTCAAATCGGAGTAACTCGCTTGAACACGTTACTTCGATTAAGGAATCACCTGAGGCTTATTTCATATCTTGTCTATTTTCCAAATAAATATTTAATTGCATTACTTATTCTAGTAAAATCAGTTTCAATAACAGTCATTTCCCTTAATAAATAAATTATTTATCAGTAATTTTTGAGTCTTTATTGATATTTCATATATTACAAAGTCGAGTCATGTTTAAAGAGATTGAAAATAAAATATACTATTAGCTGTTGCAATTTTACGTGTACTAATCATCTTTTTAGATCAGGATTTTCAGGTTTAACCCCTTCCGTGTTCATTGTCAGGAACTCACTCACGTGCCCAGGTGCTACTTGGGTGAGCGAGAGGCAATGGGCACGATGATCATATAGTTTATAAATTTATAACATTGTTTGGCGGCTGACATTTGCTAGCGTACCGTGCACGACGCATTTTCCACATTATGTGTGTGTGTGGTTAGGCCGTGGAATTGCGTCGGCTCGGGAATTTCATAACAAATTACAATACTATGATTTCATAAATAGCAATATGTTTTACAATTGCAAATACACATTGAATGCCGTAACGAATTATGAAAATATGGCAACGAATAGAGTACTATACAAACCAAGCGTACATAGCAGAAAGAAAATGTACAATATACATATTTGAGCAATCAATATTTCATACGAAAGTAATGCATAAGCATATACGTTTGCGCAAATTTACGCAATGGTCGCTAGCCTTTGTCAGCCGATTTCAGGAACTGGTACGTACCCTTAGAGTGTGAATGATTGTATGCCAAGCTCGGGTGTCGGAGGCGTCCCGGGACGTCTCTCTAGTGTAGGTTCATGCGCCCGAGTGTTTGATTGAGAAACGTTGAACGATGTGTGTTTGTGTGAATGCTTTGCCATTTTTTAAATATAGGTCTAGGTAGGATAGGTAGTATACCTTCTGGTGTGCCTGATAGACATAAGTAGGTAGGGCCGGGCAGGTTGACACAGTCTCTGATCGGGTAGGCAATATTTCGCGTGTTCAACCTGTTTCAGGAAATCTGATTTGAAAAGTCGACGGCGAAACTGTGGCGCGATCGAGAATGCGTTCGCCTCTGGCTTTGCCTATCGATCTTTCGAATTTTTCGCGGTCGCGATCGCGAGTTGGTCTCGAAACGAACGTGTCACATTATGCTCGAGGCTGCACGTGTAGGCGATGATCGATTAGAATTTTAATCGCAATCTTTACGATTTTCTGTAATCGCAAATTTTACGATTTTATTTGGTCGTGATTCGTCCACGTGTGTTCCGTTTAGCTACGCGATTTAGCCTTTTATTTAGTTTTGTTTGTTTGCGAATAGAGTCTCGAGCCTAGACTAAGTTTCAGCGAGCATTGCGCCCGAAGAAAAGAAGAGGCTAAAAGCCGAAGAGGCCCGACAAACTGTCGCTCAAGAGGGCAACTATCAATGGCTCTGCATCCTTCGGATGGAGAGTCATTCTTTCTTACTATTTTCTCACTATGCTCGCTTTTGTATGCCGTAGTTGTAGTTTATTGTTTGGCCGGCAGTATTGCCTGGCCCACCGTCATCGCATTGGGCAAATCGCGATTTTTATTAGCGTCGCGTACGATTGAATACGGTTTGCATTAGAGTTGCGAATAAAATCACACCGCGATTGCAACTAGAGTTACGGATAGACCCAGGTCGCGGCATTTTTTTTACAGGTGCGATTAAATATATCGTGGTTTGAATTAGAGTTGCTTTTGTATTAAATTGTACTTGCGATACGTACTTGCTTTTAGCGTTGCGACAATAATTTTCGCGTTCCTTTCCTACACAGGTTTTAATTAGCACTTACAGTGCTGCGATATCTTTCTATCGCGAATATTTTTCTTACATTTTCATATAGTGTTGCGATGATAAATGGTCGCGATTTTTAAGTAGCGTTGCGACCACAATGAAATGCCCAACGTGGTTCCTGAGTCACGAAAGGCAGCTACTATAGCTGCATAAGGTGATTGCTGCAATCGTAGTCTTGGATGCGACTACCATGACTCGTTCGTTATTAGTTATTAGTGTTGCGAATTATAAATGATGGGTGCAGTGAATTATTTTTTCCTATCTTTTTTAATATATCCGAAATACTATATTAGAGATAACGAAGCACCATACGCGATTGACTCTGCAAGTAATGCAGTAAATTAGGGCTGCGAAAGAAAGAGATAATCCACTTACGGGTTTCAATCGGGTTTATAATAAGTGGACGATAATTAATAGTAGAATGTCCCTCTGGCTATTTATTATTCTTCTTCGCCTCTCCCCTTTTTATTAACATTAAAACGAGTTCTTTCATCTTAGTATCCAAGTAAATGTTTGTATTTGTAATTGACAATTGTTATTCAGCATATGCTCCCTTTGTACTACTGTATTATTTTTTCACAATTACTATTCTCATAAAAAAGTCTGTTACAGAATTGTTAAGTTAAAGGAGATGTCAATGGAATAGAATATTGCCTCGAGTACATTAAATAACATACATTGCAATATGTAAGTAATCAGAGGCTCAAAAGTGATGTTGCGTGGATGAAATAAATCGAAGGAAATCATATTATACCTAAGAAATATCACTAAATTCTTATGAACATTGATCTGTTTCAGGTTACGCGATCACAATTTTAGCGAAAGAAGATACATCATGAAATATCCCTTCAGAATATCCTTTCAGATTTTCAATTAGATAGGATATTTCCAAATTGAATTAGCTTTTTAGTCAGGTAGGATGTTTTAAGTTAAGATTTAATTTACCTTAATTAAAGGTAGAATGTATTTGAATTACGTGCATGCTAATTTATATTATAATGCTTATTCTTTGGTTTTAGTCAGGTCTAACAGAACTTTTATTTTCAGCTTTCCCCATAATGAATAATTTTAATACCCCCTATTTACTTAAACTAACTATAAGTTAATGTGTATTACAATCCTTATTTTTCATTTCAAAAGGTTTAACAGATTTTTCAGAAATAATCAGATTTTCAATTAGATAGGATACTTGTAAATTGAATTAGCTTTTTAGTCAGGTAGGATGTTTTAAGTTGACATTTAATTTACCTTAATTAAAGGTAGAATGTATTTGAATTACGTGCATGCTAATTTATATTATATTGCTTATTCTTTAGTTTAAGTCAGGTCTAACAGAATTTCTATTTTCAGCTTTCGCAATAATGAATAATTTTAATACATGCCATTTACTTAAACTAACTATAAGCTAATGTGTATTATAATCTCTATTTTTTACTTCAAAAGGTTTAACAGAATTTTTATTTTCAGCTTTCGTTACAATTATTTATTTTCATACATTTTACCTACTCAAACAATGTATAAGCTAATTTATATTGTAATGTTGATTTTTTAGTTGATTTAGGTTTAACAGAATTTTTATATCCAGTTTGCATATCAACCGCGCTGCAAATATACATCAGAAGGAAGTAGCGTTTAATTTGTAAATAATCATTTTTGTAAATTAATGGTGATAGGTGCGCGGGTGCGGCTGCGGCCGTGCGGGTCTCCATTCGCAGCAACCTCCACGTGGTGAGACCTGGGCAATCGATTTTATTTACCATACAGTTACCAATTTCAACACTTATACTTTTGTGATTTAATTGTTAATTATATGGTAAAAATGTCGAGCTAATTGGCTGCGATTTTTTAAATTTCTCCTATTCCTAACATTACACTTAATTGCCTTCTTGAGTTCCTGCCATATCACCGCGGTTGACCGCGGAGGTTTATTTCAGGTGAACGTTTTCACACATCTCGTCTGTGCCGGTACGGCCACAGCGTGCCACAGCCATAGGCTTCTCTAGTTACAGCCTACTAATTAAAAAGCGATGCATCATTTTCAATGTAACTCTTGGATACAATCTTTCTGATGAAAATGTTGATGA
Source organism: Nomada ferruginata (assembly GCA_963583965.1). Taxonomy (NCBI): domain Eukaryota; kingdom Metazoa; phylum Arthropoda; class Insecta; order Hymenoptera; family Apidae; genus Nomada; species Nomada ferruginata. The sequence goes on along the minus strand of OY757220.1, from coordinate 57,371 downwards.
ATAGTTGATAATCTTTAGATCGAAATGGAGAAATCGTGTATAAAGTATAAAGAGGTGGGTAGTTTACGATGGCAGCGATTTTCAAATATCGATGTATCGACCAGGAGCATCGATGTTTTCAAAATATCGATACATCGTTGCCATCCGTAAATATAACCTATTCGAATCCTGCTGAGAAGTTGTTTCGTGGATCATTGTTGGTTTCTTTTTTCTTTTTCTTTTTTAATATCTTTGTTAGTTTGTTTATTTTGTAATTTTTGTTAGGAATTAGCATATAGAAGAGAATAATAGTGAAAAGAGAAAGGAAAAAAGAAGGAAAATAAGAAAATGGTTGACTTGTGTACGAACTGAGTGGAAAAAATAAACATAATCACGTACTGCATTTGTCATTTATTGTGGTTGGCGGATAAAATACGTCGATGTGAAAGTTTGGAAATAAGTATTATTGCAAGTGAGATGGGTTTACCTCGAGTATATTTTGACGTAATCACAGGGGATAAGTCGTTGGGACGAATAGTGATGGATTTACGGGCAGATGTAGTCCCGAAAACGGCGGAAAATTTTCGCGCCCTTTGCACCGGAGAGAAAGGTTTCGGTTACAAGGGAAGTACTTTTCATAGAGTGATCCCAAACTTTATGTGTCAAGGCGGAGATTTTACTAATCACAATGGTACCGGAGGGAGATCTATCTATGGAGAGAAATTTGAAGATGAAAATTTTGAATTAAAGCACACTGCCCCTGGTATATTATCCATGGCAAACTCTGGGCCGAACACCAATGGCTCGCAGTTCTTTTTAACTACGGTAAAGACACCTTGGCTGGACAATAAGCATGTAGTGTTTGGCTCTGTAACGGACGGCATAGGCGTTTTGAAGAAAGTTGAAAGCTATGGTTCGCAGAATGGAAAAAGTCAGAAAATTGTAATTGCCAATTGCGGTCAACTTTAAATAGTATTATATCTTGCGTCCTTTGTATCTACCTGCTCTACGTATGTATATCCTTTATCGATAGTTGTTTGTGAAATTTTGTAACAGAGGTAAAGTAATAGAAATATAGACGAATGAAAAAGAAATGAATGTAATGGTCGCAAGAATGGTCATAAGAAATTTAAATCGACCAAACACGAGGAATTTTTCTATTCCTCCGAAGGTGTACGAAGATTCTTAAATTCCTGGCCTGTTATCCGTATTGTGCGTGGACGCGCGAAAGAGGAACTGTTTGGAAATTATTCGGAGGATACGTGGAAAGTGCATTGCGATTGAAACATCTTTATTATAATATATGTATATATAGAATTGTTATTTGCGCATATACGTAACATAGGTACGCAATACACGCACATACATACATAGACGCACGCATACATTTACTTAAGGGTATACTCGAGCGTGGGTAACACGCACCCGGAGATGCTTAATGGATAGATTTGTTAAAGTTCAACTGTTCCAGAACACATTACGTCAGCGTTGATGTTTTACCGCTTCGATCGGCCGTCAATATGTTGGATAATACGTACTGGAAAGGTCGTAATGCACACTTGAGTTTCCGTGCGGTGATCCCGCTATTAAGATCCCGAAATTAAGAAGAAATTGCCAACAGATTGGTAAACATGCGCTGTATCGAAGTAGGTATCAGTGAACGCATATGGGTAAATTGACCACAAAGAATATATTAAGCTCGAGGATGGAAGCGAACGCCAAGAAAATGACATAGACGAAGAGGCAAGCGATTCCTACAGATCGTGTCAGTTTAAATTTAGCAAGCGAAAGGGACACGTATAGAACAGCCAGTGTAGAAAATAACGATATAGAACTGTAGACTAGTCCTTGCGAGTTAATCGTTACGTAATGCTCGTTAGGTACTACGGGGAAAAACGCTGCTTTCAGGAACCAAGGTAGACCGAGGCAAAGTAATACGTCGAACACGTTGGAACCGATCGAATTGCTTATGCCCATTGCTCCATGCCCTGAAAGTAGGAAAATGATAAGATGTCACTCACTGAATTCGTGCTATATCGCAGTCGTGTATTATACACATAGGTAGATTGACGTTTTAGAGTGACGGGAACGTAAGTTCGTATAGGCTGGAGAAAGAATGATGAAACATGAAACGTTAACGGTAGGTCGATCGCGACTGACAATGAACGATAAGAGGAGTAATAGGTGCATATTATACATATGTATGTAGAACCGATACGGCACGCAGTTGGCCGTCGCGTCGTCGCGTCGAAACAAGAAGAAGGAATACGTTAAAGATTCCAAGATTAGGCAAATTTGATAATAGAGAGAGTCGGTGATAAAGTTAACGAGTTTAGCTATCGCAGCACCGCCGTCTTGCGATAACATTATCGTTATTGTTATTCGCCAGTCGTATGTTATTTCCCAATTGATCTTGACGATTACCGCGACAAACCGCGATAAACCCATCCACGTATGATTTCGAGGCACGTTCATATAAAGGTTTATTAATGGATCGACGTACATACATATTACCATACTGGCAACACTGGTATAAGGATTCATCGGGTGAAGAAAAAGGAAACATTACCTTGGTTGGCAACGATAACACTCGACACAGCCTCCGGTACGCTCATGCCTGCTGCGAGAAAGGTCAATCCCATTACGGAGTCAGGAATCCTAAAGGTATCGCCTGAAATAATGATCGATCGTCACGCGACTCGGAAAGATAGCTCTGTTACGTAGTGTCGCGTTAGTTTATCGATGGTTGCAGAAATTCAGCCAGGCGGAAAAACTGTAACGCGTTGGGAAATTTGCCTCCAAGTGTATACATATATTATAAATATGTGTACCGATTACTGTGATCACCCATCCAACTATGTACGATGTGGTCGCTATCCATAATATACACATGGTGAATGTGAGGGGATACCAAGATCTCAATGTGCTTCTTCTGCAGTCAGGTATAGTGATGAGAAGCACGAGGTTTATTGGCCAGGTAGTCAGCCACCAAATTCGTTCGCATACCGCATTCGGCCACGCGGTCATATTCACGATATCGACTAAAATAAAATGTAAGTAATCGTCATTGAAATTCGAGCAGCGTTGCGGACGTATGTACGATGGTTATTTGAAAAGTTCACCGTTCATGATGTTCGAAGCTGAAATCCGGTAGAGGATACCGTATCCTTTCTACATACATGTATATGTACATATACCAACGTATGTATATGCACTATGTAGACCGTGCATGTCTCGAGTATCGAAATGTTGGTAGACAAATTTGTCGTATATAGAATATAATAAATGAAATACATATATACAGATATATCAATCCTGCTACTTACTCGATTCGTCTTCTTCGGCCGAATCCAAAAAATTCAAATCCGTGCATTTGACTAGATCTAAAAAGTTAGCGGATGATGATCGTTTGACAAGAGACGGATAAACAATATACATATGATTCATAGAATCTATCGTACCATTAGATATCAAGGGACTTTCTTCGGAAAGATTCTTGTATGCTTTTCTTCTTGTTGTAGCGCGTGTTATCAGCTGGTGTATTGTACGATTGAAACACATTACTGAAACGCGAAAGACAAAGATAGGGTAAGCGTGCGACGCGGCGCGGCGCGGCGCGGCGCGGCGCGGCGGCGGCAAGTATTCTCTTTGCTATTGTAATAAAGGGGAGAAGATTCCTCTGTATTCGCCGTCGTCGAAGCGACGAACCATCTGGAGAATCGGTGAGTTTGGCGTTAATGTTATTCGACGGACCTACCTACGATGTAGAAAACGTATGCAAGGACGAGAATCAGTGCTTCGTACCATTCGACGCGACCATCCCGTAATGTTAAGATTAACAAAAGAACTGTAACTGCATAGGCGATGGAATCCCTTGTTACTGGCCACCAGTCCAGATTCAATATCTGCAAGCAAATTCTATTCCATTCTCCTCGATCTCTCCACCTTTGTTTTCGACCTTTCGTGGCCTTCCGTTTCGATGCGCAGCTACAATTTGCCCACGTATAGAAATGAATTGTAGGTACCTGATTGGCGAATAAGCCACAACAAGCAGGCACGGCTAGGATATTGAATACCGCGGAACCGACTATTGTACCTACGCCCAAATCCCCTTGCGTGACAAAAGTTCCGACAATATTGATGAACAATTCCGGGCTAGAACTTGCTGCTGCCATGACCGTTGCACCCGCAACGTCCTCGGTCACGTCGATCTCTGAAAATCAGGTGCGTGGTAAATAAGGGGTCGGCTGTGGCGGTTCACTCGGTGTGACTTACTGCAGCAAATTTTCTTCAACGACGGCACGAAAAAGTCGTCGCAGACAATAGCCAATAATAGAAACATGTAAATCGCTATTACGAAATGTATGACTATGAATCCTGACTGTCTTTGCTGTCGCGTAAGGCTGTCCGATGGAAACTCGTTGATCGCAGGTGGAGTGCAGTTGGTTATTTCGTCCTCTCCCGGTTCTATAGTAGTTGGTCCAAGTTGTAACAGTTTGCGAAATCCTTAAAGAGAAACATGATTCTTTGAGGGATAGAAAGATACGGGATACGCATACGCATACACATATGTATACATATGTGTGTGCCGAGATACTTGTGTAAGATAGTACTCGTAGTAAGAGAAAAGGGAAAAAGGTAGATTTCGCGAACGTGCATATTGCGTAATGGCTAATGTTTATTCGATGATCCTAATATATCTTAATTTATCGATATCTTGTGCGCCATGTGATCGCGTGATTCGCCCGATTCGCGCGTATATGATAATCGGGAAATGTCTATGCACAAACGTACTTTGTTCCTTATCACTTGTCTCACTAATCGGCCGTTTACTCCGCGAGAGAACGCAGGTAACCGTTTTTGTGGCAACGAGAAAGACGTTTGCCCTCGCAGAAGAGAGGAATCGTTACGATTATGTTCACACGATCTGACGATACGACACAGCGTAACATTTTCTTGCCTTCTATTCTTCTTTGCTGTTTCTCTCTGTTAGAGAAAGTGGGAAGGAAGGAACGATACGGAGGAAGAACCTAGAAGGGGTAGAAGGAAAGCAACACTTACGCGTATCCGTAGGGCTACTAGCACTTGCTGCATTGTTTGGTAGAAATGCCGTTAACGCATTGGCGAAAATCAAATACATTGTAGGAATAGCTATAATGAAGATGATTTTGTAGCCCATCATTCGTCTATGTATTCGCGCCATTCCAATATCGATATTCCAATGGGTCGCTAATGAATTTCGTAAGCGGACCAACAGCACGTCGCGACGTGCCGTTCTGTATGATACTAATTTTGATTCGTCAAGTCGAACGGTAGACCGCATCGGTGTTTTTCGTTTACGAGCATTATCGGCTTCAACTTTACACAGATAAGATACTAAACGATGCGAACCAAGGCATCCCTTTTCTGATAATCCGACGAAAGGAGCTCACCTGTTACTGGGATATTAGACACAATTCTACATCGAAATGGTGGTGGGTGAATTCCAATATTTTGGAATGTGCGATACGCAATATCGTTGCCAGCCCCTCCGCCCTGCACACTTGCACAGATAGGTGTACATAGGTGTACGTATGCGATAACTCCTCGAGAAACATTCGTTTTGCTTCCTTCTGAATCCTCGAGAGATTACAATACGTCTGAAGGAAGTGAAGTTTAAGAAAATTATTCCAAATCACATAGATAATTACAACTAGTGATGCCGTGTCCCTGGTGTCGGCCGATTCGTTTACCATTATTACTAGCGTGGTTGTTGGAGATTTTGAGAAACAACGGATGGAAAGGGGATCGGGTGGGCGAGGTAAATGAATGCAGAATGTAAAAGCGATAGATACATACGTGTAATGGTAAAACGCAGTGGTTATTGGGTGTGCGAGATATCAGAAAGAAATATAGACATAGACGGTACGACGGGAAATTCGCAAGGAAGCCATACCGACGATTAGCGCGATGACGATTTCGCATTTTGACCGCGGCACGATTCAGCGAGCGCGATGCGCGATGCGCGAATCATGAGATGTGAAGGGAAGAAGAGAAGAGAAGAGAAGAGAAGAGAAGAGCCAGAGGGAGGGGCGATTCTAACAAACGCTGTCGGACTTCGGAGTAGTTGTTAATGTAGTATATGTGTGACAACGGGATTGACAACATGGATACGTCTGACTTAGGAGGAGGTTTGTTCAAATATATTTTGAATATTATCTAAAATCGATACATTTTCACTGTGCAACGACTCGGATTGGCCGACAGTTGGTGGGTGGGTTGGAAGGTGTTTCATTGATGGTGAACGATAAAACAGAATTATATTGAAGGATGATAATTTAAGTATCGAACAAGGAGGAGGAGACGTAGGAAGAGAAGGAGCAAGAGGAGAGGAAGAGATGGTGATGAAAGGGAAGGAGGAGAGAGAGGGGGAGGAAGAACGACAGGATGGTTAACAGTAGCATTAGCGGTAACAGAGGAAAGCGTACAAGAATCTGTAGCGTAAAGAAAAACAAGGATATATGGCGAAGAAGAATGTGAATGGGGTAGTAGAAGAGGCAGAGGGAAAGGAAGAGATGTAGTGTTGCACGAATTTAGAAGCGTAGAAATGTGTCGTGCGACGTTGCGAATCGTAACAACAGTACTGGTGATACAGTTTACGGCTATCGTCATGAAGCAATTTCCTAGCAAAGTTTTTCATTCGGGAGGGGTCGCATACTAACGCATTGTTCACACTTTTCCGTTTCCCATCGATTCTATGATTTTTCTATTGGCGAAACGATGTTTATGCGAGTAGTCGCGAATCGAAATTTTACTCCCGAAACTTCTCTCCCTCTACGTACCTCTCGCTGTAACTCTCGTCCGCCTACACACTACACGAACCATCTTTTTCTACGCGCATTCAATCATCCCTTGCGCATTCCTTCTTTCTCCTTCTATTCGCCTATCTGCGTTCCCCTTAAATGTCCAGGGGTTTCACTAACATAAGATATTGTTACACGAAATAGTTTCCGGCTCGGAAATAGGCCAACGATTTAGACTAATTTCGAGAGGTTTTTCTTCTACATTCTATAATACGTCGAGTTTACGCTTATAGCGTGTTGCTGATTGTCATAATCATTCGTGTTTCTACAATGCAACCTTTCCTCTTACATTCGCACAGAATTTTTCTACACAAATCCTTATCAAACAGGTAATGGCACGGGAAACTGTACGATGTGTCGCGCACGGCACGAATCTAACTGACGATACTAGCCAGTGAGAAATCTAAAGATACCTTCTAATACTTTTTCGTTCTCGAAAAGGTATAAAATCGTCAATTCCTAAAGACGTGGAGAGAATTAAAAATGAGATTGATCGAAAGAGATAGGCGTAATCGATCGTGGAAATAATAGGTAGACAGATGGGACCGTAGCTAGAGACAAAGAAAAAGAGGCATGGAGAGAGGGCGGTGGGGGGGGAGGGGGAGGGGGGAGGGGGAGGGGGTTAAAATTAAAAGGTCTGTGCAATAGCGATCGTTGAGAGCTTTAGAAAGACGCTATGCCCGGGAGAATCGAGAGATTACTAATTGAGAATCAACGTTTAATGACCGACGAGCGAACCGATGGTCATCGTTTGTTTCCAACGAGACGAAACGGTTCGACACCGAATGGCCAAGCCACGTTATATCTAGTTTATACGACGTACATTAGACATGAATGGCATCTCCTCTGCCAACTTGAATGAGAGCAATTTAACTTCTTTAGGTTGCTTAATCGGTAGGAAGTCACATCATCTACACAGCTGTGTAACCTGTACAAGACACCAATACGTGCATCGTCTCCTTCATTACATTTGCTGTAAGAAATCATAGGAGAAAAATTAGCAAGATAGAAGAACGAAGATAAAGAAATAATGCCGAGGATTCTTGTTCGGCCGAATACGCCGTTTCGAAAATATCGCGAAAATATCGCGAAAATATCGCTCGAAACGGGATTGCAAACTGGATTGCCACACATTTCCATAGATGGATTCGTTCTTCTGGATTATGTTTAATTAAAAAACTTGAAATTAGAAAGTTGAAAGTGAACGAAGTGGGTGAACAATATCCTTGTACAAGCATCGTTAATTCCTACGTATTGCTTATTACTTGCTATATACATATGTCCAAGGAAAAGCTACGAATGCTTATCGTGCATAATGGAGCATCATAAGCAAGAAGATATCCTTTCATTCAACCATTTAACGTTAACGGTGTTTGGCGAGTGTACGCACTGGTCGTGGGAAAATTACCACTTTTTGCCTACTCTCTTTTCTTGAGATAAATGATTCAATTAAATTGGTCGACGGCTATTCGCACTTTCCATAGAGAATATTGTTGTACAGGTACGCAGATGGAATGAAATCTACCCTGCGTTTAAGGGTTACACTTGCCATCGCTTGCCTTTAATAGGCATGCGGATACACGTTTCCAACGGAAAATTCTACCATTAAAGGGTCAAGTACCGTCCCCGATTGTTGTCACCCATGCGCAGGCCGACAGTGCTATTCGTTCATAAAAATACGAATCTTATACTCGGTAATACGCTTTCGCATGTTACAACTATAACAGGCCATGAAAGACAGCACATATGTACGCGTGCATCGAGAGACAGAAAGGAGAGCGGAAAGTATCCGGCAAACGAGGATACGATCGAGCGGCACGAGGGAAGAATTGCGACGATTATCGACTGTCTGCGATCTCTGGAGTTATTTATCTTTGAGTGTGCGTGGGTTAGGTTTTCATTGAGTTGACCATTGAAATGTTGGCTCGCACGAAGCTGGCGTGCAGCTTCACCTTTTCAATCTATCCACGTATCTATTCGACCCCTGAAAAGTCGGCTGCAGCGCGACGCAGGCCTAACCCAAGGCGTAAACGTAAACGTAAACGTGAATCGATGGAAAATTGGATGTTGATGAATGGAGCAACGGATCTAGCGTGGAAAATAAGGGGAGCCGCGTAAAAGTATTGCGGAAAGTATCGACGGCGAGGATTACCTTCGGGCATAGTTACCAAGCATGGTAACACTTGCCAAGATCGTCATCACACCGTCGGCGTCGCGTCGCATCGCCATAAGGCATGCACACTGTGCACTGCACAGTACACACGCGGCCGCGCGTACGTACGTAAAATTTGACGGTGGTGTGACAGACTCAATAGAGTCAATAGACGAATAGCGAAGGTCAGTGAACCGATTATGTTTGTGGCGAGCGTGGTGGCAAAGCGAATGGATGCAATTATCCTGATTCGTAATGGCCGATGTTTGTGTCGAAGAGTCGCACATGAAGCACGCAAGGTCGTGGAAACTTATGTAACAGATTTAGCCGAAATTGAGCGAGAATGGGACAGAGGCAAGAGCGATTCGATCGATGCGTAAACTGTTTGTACAGGGACCGGCACCGTTGCTTTCTGCAGAAAATCCTTCTCCTTCTTGCGCCTCCGCCGCGTCCTTGTTCGATAAGAGGCCTGCGAAAATTCAAAGTCAAGGATCGTTTGGCAGATTTTGTTGTCGATGCGTCGCAGCACGATCGTTAAATACCGTTAAATTTCACGTTTTAGGTATAAATTGTACACCTCCAGCGATAGAAGACTTTCCACATGATCTTTTCGACGAGAAGCACAGACAGGGCGGTGCTGTTGTCGTCCACGTGATCGTTTCGCTTTACCTATTTATCGCGTTAGCGGTAGTGTGCGAGAAATTTTTTGTCCCCGCCGTGGAAAAGATATGTCACGGTAAGAGAAACGATAGGAGAATCTTATTATCCCTTGTCTCTGAGAAAGCAAGCTATGACGGAAGTGGAGAGGAAAAGAAATTGGAACGGCTTGGACGGACTATTATATTATGGGCTATGGAGAGATCGGAATCTGTTGAAGGAACGCTTGTATAATATTTTCAGCGCTCTCGATGTCCAAGGATGTGGCGGGCGCTACCTTCATGGCCGCGGCGACGTCGGCACCGGAACTGTTCGTGAACGCGATCGGTACATTTATCACCGAAGGTGACATCGGCGTCGGAACAATAGTAGGCTCCGCTGTATTCAATATTCTCGCGGTGCCAGCTTGCTGCGGTATTGGTGCCGGAATGGTAAGTTGCCGTGTATCCAGATCGTGCGTTAGTTACTCTGCCCCGATATTGATACCTAATGTCCATCGGGGGGAACGAACGATAAGAAAGCTATGCGTAATATAAGCGAGAATGTTAGCAACGTATATGTAATATTCATCTCAGTCTACGTACGTTGGTCGAATACGTACAGGTAGTTCCTCTGGACTGGTGGCCAGTTAGCAGAGATTGTCTTGCCTATGGCGTGACGGTCGCCATCCTAATATGTATCATACACGATGAACGAGTAGAATGGTACGAAGCGTTAGCCCTAGTGTTGCTATACATCGTATACATCGCCGTCATGTATTGGGACAAATCGTTTCAGCGATGCACTCGATTCCGTACGCATAGCGCTGATCAATCGTTACCGGACGACCATCGGCTCACGGCAGGTAAGATCTTTATCTTTGCTTTCTATCGACACTTTCGCTGCGGGACCAAGAGAAAATTGTCCAAGAAATGGCATGATAACGCGTTCGCCGGTGCCGCGGTACCACGAAACTCTCGCCTCGCCTCCAACGTGTAAATCGGTAAGGAAGGTACGTCCTTACTCGGAAGCTTTTTCCCGCGTATGTTCTCGGAGCAATTTCAGATATGCATTACCGTTAACACTGAGTTGGATGCAACGTGCGTCATAGCGACTGTACATTTATTCGACATTTATTCGATATTTATTCAGCGAATCTACTGCGTCGAAATAAGTATCAGTAAGTGACGCACGTATATATGTAAAATGTAATAATTCGTTCAGAAGGCAGTACGGAAATTCGGTTGGCTAGATCGGACAAGGTACAAGGAACCGGTGATCAAGTTGAACATATAGATGTCCCGCTACAGAATGGAGGGACGAAATCGCAAGAAGAAAATCCAGAGCCAAGTGAGTAGATGGAAGTTGCTTTCGCGGTCCGAATTCACTATGGACGTATGAAAAAGATTTCTTTGCGTTCCTCAAGTTCCGGTAGATTGGTGATGGCGAGGGTGATGGCGAGGGTGAGGGTGAGGGGGAGCGTAAAAGTTTCATGCTGTTTTATCTCGGACAGATTACGAATACGAATTGCTGGTATGGCCGGCACGAGCTGGTTGGATAAGAAAGACCGCATGGATCATGACATGGCCGATTCATTTGATTTTCATGTGCACAATTCCGGATTGCGAGAAGCCGCGGTTCAAGAATTGGTTTCCAGTAACATTTCTTATGTGCATCATTTGGATCGGTTCGTTGAGCTACGTGGTGGCATGGATGATCACAATAATCGGTAAATAAAGAAGGAGCGAGTTGAAAGGAAAGGAAAGGAAAGGAAAGTACGTGCATTTATATTATATGTACATACACGTGCATATGCATTTTCAGGCGACACTCTAAAAATACCAGACTCCGTTATGGGAATTACGTTTCTTGCGGCTGGTACCAGCGTCCCAGAAGCCGTTTCAAGCGTAATTGTGGCTAAACAAGGTAAAGTAGTATTCGAGTGAAATGTTTAATAATCGATAAAGCCGCCGATAAACGGTGGAAGTGAGTGCTAAATGGATTTTGAAGCGGGAGTGACGGAAATGTCGGCGTTAAACCTTTCGATCGATTTATTTTCTATCAGGTCACGGTTCCATGGGTATTAGCAACTCGATAGGATCAAACACCTTCGACATATTATTGTGCCTCGGTCTGCCATGGTTAATTAAATCTTCGTTTTCACCGACGCAACCCGGAAAACATTACATCAGTATAAATTCTGGCGGCCTCGAGTACAGCGCTATATCGCTGCTGTCGACACTGATGCTACTCTATATTGCTTTCGCTTCGAATAAGTTTCAGCTCGATAGAAAAGTAGGACGAGCCTGCTTATGTATGTATGCCGTGTTTCTCATATTAGCATCGCTGATCGAACTAAATGTATTCTTCAGGGTGAACTTGCCCACGTGTCAGAGGACGGTTAAATGATCCGAAATCGAAAGTAGAGTCGCTTAATGATATTCGATACGGTGTTTAGTTGGTTGTTACGAGCACCATTGCGAACCAAACAATACTGTTTTTTATTATGCGAACACTACTCGTTTCTCCGCGAAACATCCCCCTTCCATTCTTTTTCCTTCGCGAGCTCTGACGAAAAGCGCTGCATCCCTTCCCGCCTTGACCCTGCATCGCTATCATCTCTGGCCCATTATACATTATAGTGTATGTATACAGCGACCTTTTTTCATTCTGCGATCGAATCTTAACTCTCGCATCGTTCTTGCCATTCCCATCATCGGCCGATATCTTTTTATCGCCCCGCAATACATGTATGTATACCTTTTACCGTGGATGATGTTTACCTTTCTTTTTTTTTCTTTTCTCCCCTTTTCTTTCCTTTTTTTCACTCCACCGACGAACATGTTAAATAAAACGAAGAAAAGAAAAGAAACAAGGAAATTTCGTCTACTGGTCATAGGATAAAGATGTTCCGTAGCAATAAATAATAAGGTTATCGTTCTACGCTAGATGTGAGAAAAAATTCGTTGAGCCTTAGGGTTCAATGGGGAAACGGAGTGAAACAAGTGCAGAAAGATAGAGCGGCTTGTACGGGAGAGGTTTCGAGAGTGTAATAATGAAGGAAAAGAGTGAACAACAAACACGTTGTTAGTGTTTAGAGTAGCGTAGGAAAGACTGCCGCTTCTATGATCATGTGATTTCGCGTATCTCCATACATCACATGATAGAAAAATAAACATTGACGCGTGGGTACGTTTGTAGGTATACGCGTTTGGAAATCGATTGTCGTTGTGGATAGCTATGATAATTGATTGTCGGAAGAAGTGAATTACGATAGTTTCGAACATTTCGATAACGATTACTGCGCCGCAGTTGACATGAAATTTATGGAAAATTGATGGAAGAATTATGGAAGAATTATGGAAAAATTATGGAAAAATTATGGAAAAATTATGGAAAAAGAAACGTATTGACGTGCAGTAAAATTCGCCGCAAGGTGTATATTTAGGTAATCTAAGAACTTAACAGCTTAAATAAAGTACTGTAATAAGTTATTAAAAAGAAATGATTGATCGTTTCTATTATGTGACGAAATGCTCCTTTTCCTTCGCATCGATATGTGATTCCTCGAGCATCTATCGTATCGGTGAACGTAAAGACGAATTTCGGTTGTTCCCGCGGTCCCGACGTATTCGCGCGTTGCCAATCCTAATCAATGTCCCGGAGACCTTTGGCACGATTTCAACGAAGGAGTCGATTTCAGCGAATCCGAACAGAGAGCACGGCGGTCACGCGGCGCAGATTCGTTTCAGCAAGGAAGAGAAACACGTCGGAAGAGATTTCTAACAGGTAAGTAGACGTGAAAGGTTGGCTGGATTCTTCTCCGCCAGACTGGAAGAAACTGGTACACGCGTTTACATATGTACGTTTGCGATGCACGTTTGTCACGCCACGTGAGTCGAATCGCGATTAATCGCCGGGACGCACGCACAGTTCGTCAGTTCACTCCGAGACCTTTTCCGAATTTTCTGTTTCTCAAATATTTACGGAAGCTGTGGAGGAGACACTCGCGTACACGCGATGTGTACAAGGAACCCGCGTTACAAAGGGCGAAACGTGCTAACAAGAGGTGGATTGGGTTAGGTTCGGGTGGCAGTAGGTCGGTAGGTCGAACAACGTGGGCGTCCATAAACGGTTCAGGAAGGGGTCAAATGCACGTCACCACTCTGGATCCGCAATGCGGCGTTGTTGCCAACATTCTTATCGTTTTTAGTCTCTACCAGCTAATCATTTTCATCACTGTCAGTTGTCCAGAATTGCATAATTCCCTCGCGATTTCCAGTTTACCTATGGGAGTGAGCGCATAGGTCCAGTCTTTACATATCTCTTTACTCGTATTGGCACGAGTGAAATGAATAGAATTTCGGATCGCCAGCAGATTGCGATTGAAAGGAAATTTAAGCGTGAAAGGTTCGCAAGCCGCGCGTTTCAGCGAGGTACATATTCGGTGGGAAACGAGTTGGTCAAACTTGAGCGTACACATTCGGGGGTGTGAGCGCGCGCGTACCAGAAAAAACAGGGAGGGAGTGGTGGTGGAGGTGGGGGACTCGGCGAATCAATTGCTAGGAAGTGAAGCAAAGAATTGAAGTTGAGAATTGTAAAGATGGTATGCTAAATGTAAGGAAAGGAATAAGGGTCCGAAAAGTAGAATACGGCGATTAGGGGTGAGTGGAGCAGAAGGCAAAGGACAGACGGGAGACGAGATAAAAGTCGGAGAGAGGGCCGATGCGGCAAATGCGCTGAATGCGACGAAGGTAACGTCATGCGCTCTGAAAACAACCGCAACCCCCTGTTAGGGGAGGGAAGGGCGGTATGGGTACGCGGCGCGACACTGACAAGAGAGTGGTGCGCGAGCGCGCGAGCGCGCGAGCGCGCGCACGCGCTACTCACCACCTTCACGGTGCTCGTAGCGAAAAAGAGATGCAATGGCACGCACGCTCGTAGCTTCTACCGAAAAGGAGGGAGTCCCAGTGTATCGAAGTTGTGCAGTGTTGCTTACCACGTAGGCGGCATAACACTCGCCGTCTCTACAATAGAAACCTAACATTTTCATCAACTTTTTCTGTTCTACGTTTCGGTGTTTTCCTTTCTCCGAGGTTCTCCTTTATTGCTGTCTAGAACACGTTCCGTAAGACACTGCAAATACTAGACAAAGATCGAGCCGCTGGCTACAGATGTTTCGATGACACGTTACGAAGTGCAAGAATTGAAAAGAACAAGCGAAACGAAGATTGTCAAATCGAGCCGTGTCGAACGGTTTCACGTAAACGCGATAGGCTAGGAAGGATCGACAGCAAGATTACTACTTAGAATTGAAAATTAGATAGGATTCGATACTGCGATCAAGACTTGAATCGGAACTGATAGCAGAAAGTTGTGAACGAGAACGGGAATGGGAACGAGCACGAGAACGGAATCGGGTGCTGGTGCGGGTGCGGGTGCGGGTGCGGGTGCGGGTGCGGTTGCGGGTGCGGGTGAGGGTACGGGGATGAAATTAGGAACGGGAATGTTAAGTGTAACAGGAAGCAACATTGTTCGTACCGATTAACATTGGAATTAATGGGATGCCGAATTACCCGAGAGACTCGATCCAGCTGCAACAGTGAAACCGCATAAACTGGGTTTTCGTGAAGATTGTAGTGCTTGATCCGGAGTTAATGATCATCGCTCCTTGTTTCGTCCATTAGCGATCGTACCACATATCGATGTTCATATCGGCCGCCGTTTGCCTTTACGTAACGGCGAGCAGCCCTTAAAAAACAGGAATTTCGCATCACGATGGTTAGGGCGCATCGCGATCGAGCCCAATAAAACGTTCTGCAAAGCGCCCCGGTTGCGTTCAGGAATAGCGACGGGGCAACTCTCGCGTTCTTTACTGTGGTGCCTAAATAACTTAAGTAAAGAAAATCTAGTGCCTACATAACATATATGCGCAATAAATATATCAAACACTGACCGTCACCCGAATCGTCTATCGTACATTTAACAAGTGATATTTAACATTTAGATTTACCGTACTCCATTCCTCTATGATTTCATCGAAATCTTTCCGAGGAGACGTTTCTTTTACGAGAGGAGTCTGTAAACATCGAGCAGCGAATATCTACGTAGAATACGAAGATTGAATTTGAAATAACAATAGCCCGAGAAATGACATGGATGCGAGGGGAGAAACTTCCATGGTGGTTGGTTAATTCGATCTAAATTGAATCTTTCCATCTGCGACTCTCTGTTCAATTTCTGCTCTCCTGAAAACACATACACATACATATATATCTATACAGTTAAAATACACGCGACATGTCTCGTTTAATGTTGTGCAATCTCGCCAACACTTCCACGGCAGGAAACGATACGAACAACAATGCGAATACGAACAGTAGTATGGAGGACGAAGACTATTATCCGCTGCCTACTATTTATCGGTGAGTACAACTTGCACCATTTGTACCGTCAACTGTCTTTCCTCCCTCCCGTAGCAAGCACACTCTGCACTCTACATGTATTCTTCCCCCTCGTTTCGACCGAACCGTTCAATCGTGTTAGTTCGCAACAATAAGATTCGCTATTTCCTATGCATTTCTCACTCATACATTATCAGTTGTGCACTGAACGCAAAACCGTGTCACGGTCGATGCTTTCGGCAATGACTGACCACAATCGATGGAATCGGAAATAGGTCTCGAACGGGGCTGTTGACGAATATTTTTCGTCCGTTATCATCGGGTTTCTTTAGAAACGCAAGGAAAAGGAGGCGGTCGAATTTTCTTTCACATTCGGTTGCCGATCGATGAAAGGAGTTTGCTAACAAATGACAGCCACAAATGTTGCGATGCAAACGTTTGTGCGGCTGTATCGAACACTCAATCGATCGTTTCCTATTAATACTCTGTACACTTTGTACGCGCAGCTGCCGTGCACCTATAGCGAGCCTGGATTGCATGGAAGAGTTCAACGGCGGCGGCGGTGGAGGAGGAGGCGGCGGAGGCGGCGGAGGCGGCGGCGGCGTGGACTCGGGTGTACACTGCAGCAATACAACTGGAACGAAGGAACAGCTACTGACTAACTGCATTGCCGCACAAGCGCAACGCTTACAGCATCCTTCGCCAGGTATTCGCTACCGCAACTTGGGCAAAAGCGGTCTACGTGTTTCCAATGTTGGATTAGGTACGCTGAATGTTTTCCCCCACTTTCGTAGAAACAAACAGTTTCGTTCCATCCTAACGTACGCCTTCTTACAATTAGTTTACAACTTTTCCCTACTCTTCCCGGACAGTGGATAGCTCTCCAGTTCTATAGCTTTCGCATCAATTACATAACATACATATGTATAATACTTGATACGCCTAATGATACGAAAAACGATTAAACTCATTGCCTATCCTAATAACGCCGAGGAATCGGCTGTTTTTGCGTTCGCGTTCGCGTTCGCGTTCGTTCTTCTTCTTTCTCCTTCCTCTTCTCCTTAATTGGCCATATTGTCGTCTCCCGCAATACTCTCTCTTCTCTTCTTGGTTTACTTCTACCGCATACATATGTACATGATATGCTGCCTATGCAACCTTGTCGTATGCATCGGACAATGCAACGTGTGCATGCAAGCTTAAACGAATATGATTCTCGCGGCAAGGCTCGTTCTAGAAACGAAACGACAATATCGCGTCGCGTCGACACGCATCGACATCGTGGAGAAAACGATCGGTACAGGAATGTCTCCCTTACTGTTCCTCGCTCGGGACCGAATGTGAACACTAATGGGGCGCAGACACGATTCTCGAGCGAGTTCGGGTCACCTTTGATGTTGTGGCAGCCGAGGCTCGAGGCAGCGTCATAGGAAAGAGGCAAGATTAGATACCCGTGTATGTACGTGAGACAATACTAACGCGATCAAGAATGAAGAATAAAACTTGTGCATTTTTGGTCCGTTGTGAATGAAATTTTATCAACATGTTCCTTACAATTTCCCGATTAAGATGACACCAAACACGATTTACTTATAATAATGGTGGTAATAATGGTCTTGGAAATAATCAGTCCCATGGCACCAATTGTAGGCCGCGCAGGGAAAGAAACCAAACTCTTTGTTCTTAAAATGCTTTATTGTGCGTGCTCTACGACACGACTGCCTCACGTTAGCGTCTGGGCAAGAGTCCCTTTGTCTCCATCGTTCGACTTCCAGCAAACCGGCATCGTCGAACGGTAGCCCGTCGTGACGTCAATGGCGCGACGCATACAATGTATCGGCCGTGCGGCCCGCGACTACACAATCTATGTCGTGTTTGCTGTCATCTTAATCAGGAGATTGTAACGAACGTTTTGGTAAAATTTCATTTAAAACGGGCCAAATATGCACAAGTTTTATTCTTAAATTTTGATCGCGTTAGTATTGTCTCGCGTACACGGGTATTTAAACTTGCCTCTTATCTGGAACGCTGCCTCGAGCCTCGGCTGCTACAACATCAAACACGACCCGAACTCCGAACTCACTGAGGGGGGCACCACCACAAGTGGCGGGGATAGAAAAGAACACTAATGGAGACATTACTGTAATCGGTAATGCATATGGTGATACGTATTTGCCAGCATTATCCTGCTGTTAACTTTGGATAGCTTTTGCGTATATGTACTTGTTGCTGAAATATTTGTTAACACATTGATTGGAGGACCTTTTTTTAAGTGTATCGTTAAACATGCAAATAGTAGTTTGTGTTTAGCTATGCTGATTTGATGTGTATTTTCGCGTGCATTGTACGCGAAGGCAGCGCGCGTGAATTTCCAAAGTGAATTATTTACGGAATTTCAAGAGATTCACGATTGACGCGTTACGGTTACCTGTGCATCGAATTTTGTCGCCGGCTAAAGTGAAACGGGTAAAAGAAGGCCGCGGAAATACCAGGATCGTTTAACAGTTGCGTAACGAGGAGGGGTTGGATTAATGTACACGGACGGATGATACGCTAGCTAATAAACTTGCTTTGTACGGATAGGTACGTGGACGACCTTTGGCATAGGAGGCTGCACTAACGAGGAAGCAGCAGAAGCTGTAGTAGCCCTTGCTTACGACAGCGGGATAAATGTGTTCGATTTGAGCGAAGCTCATAGCGGCCACAGAGCAGAAATTCAATTTGGACGAATTTTATTACGTCGCGCTTGGAATCGTTCGAGTTATGTCGTTACCACCAAGATATATTGGAATACCAAGTAGGTATAGTTGGTTGTTGCTCACGCGTGCAGTCGCGCATACTTGATAACCTTTAATTAACCATTCTCTTTCTACCTGTATATTTATAACTTGAGAAATTGGTACTCGTTCGCAGGACGGAGGGTCGTGGGCTGTCCCGCAAACACATCATCGAATCAGTGCAAGCATCTCTAGTCAGATTACAGCTATCGTATATCGATATTGTAATGATACACAAGGTAGATCCAATGTGTCCTATGGAAGGTAGGTTTTCCACCTGTGAATCGAATCGAATCGAATTCTATCCTATCAGAAACAGTTGTCCTCGTCGCGAACCCGCCACACACGTTCGTCCCCCTTTCGTCTGTTGCAGAAGTAGTACGCGCTATGAATTACGTAATAAGCAAAGGGTGGGTAATGTACTGGGGAACGTCTCGCTGGACCCCTGTTGAAATCATGGAAGCTTACACGAATTGCCGGCAGTTCAATTGCGTTACGCCAATTGTGGAGCAAGCAGAGTATCATCTGTTTTATAGAGAGAAACCAGAACTTTATATGCCGGAGTTGTACAATAAGATTGGTAATTGATCGGAAACACGTAATCCGACTCTAAGCGAAAATTAACGGAAACATTTTGCGCAGGTGTCGGTCTGATGACATGGTCCACTGTTACGATCGGCATGGTTTCCGCGAAACCGGACGACTACGGAGTCTCGTTTTTATCGAGATCCTCTTACAAGGTGACCTTCGAATTGCAAAGGGAATTCCTTTGCAATTCGATCCATCTATGCACAACAGATAAGCATACTCGTCGCAAATCACTAACGATCGTAACGTTTACAATTTTAGAATAAATATTCGTCGTTCAGTTGGACGGAGGACGAGACCCAGTCATTGTACAAAGAAGTACGTACTCGAATCGACGCGTCGCGTAAGAAACACGTTCCCCGTCCCTTATCGTTGTCGTTCATGTTGGCATATTTCTCGATTTCAGCAGGAATACGGCTGGAAAGAAAAGTCGAGCGAAGACGAGACCCGGAAATATTCGGATAAACTGCGGGACGTGTGCGCGCTGGCCGAACGTCTCGGTTGCTCGTTCGGACAGTTGGCTATCGCCTGGTCTTTAAAGAATGAAAGTGTTCAGTGCCTTCTTCTCGGTGCATCAAACATAGATCAATTATACGAGAGTCTTCAGAGTTTGCAGGTAATCGTTTCGTTCTCTGTCCCGTAAAGTAATTCGTTTCGACGTACATATTAGCTGTGCTGAATCCTCTGGTTTTAGCTAATTCCAAAATTGAACGCCAACATAATGAACGAGATCGAGAGAATCCTCGACAACAAACCGTCACGACCACCGATGATTTCTACTCTGGCGCTTAGATGACAATCAATTTGCCCCCACGGAAGTGGTGGGGGCTCGTTAGAGGACGGAGGTAGCCCAAAAAGCGAGGCTGCTAACAGTCAGGATCAAGAGCAGACTAAAGAGTTAACCGGCAAGCTACCTTTCTGCGAGATACAATGAAAACATGTAGGCGCATTCACGTACGCCCACGCATAGTTTGACGTTGATCGAGTCCGGTTGGTTGGCTCGGGTGGTTGTGGTAACGATGAATCAGATAGATCTGAACCGAGTCTGTTTCAGCGGATTCTACGCTCAAGGTGTCCACCGCGAATATATGTCCGCGTACATGAATCGACAATACTTGGCGATCGTAAACGATCGGAATCACAATAGCGATTGCGATGCCGATTATCACTATAATGGCGATTGCGTTTGCGATGCCGATTATCACTATAATGGCGATTGCGATTGCGATTTCGATTATATTCCTAATCAATGACAGATATTCGCCGCTAATTTTAGGTACAATTTCCCCCTCTTTCATGCAGCTTTGTGATTGTCCTTTTTACAACGTTCACGATAAACATGTGAGGTAGCTTCGGACAATTCCGAAATTGCGTATTCTATGTATAATGTTTGGAATTCGGAAGAGGACGGCGACCGAATCCATGGGTCGAATCTGTATGCATGATTCGCTACGCAAGGTGTTCATTCGAGTGTAGATAGTAATTATGTATATCGTAGCGCTTTCGTTACGATTGTGTAAACTAGTATTATTGTGTATATACTTCAGCTTCGATTTCAGCTTGGAACATTCTGTTGTGCCGTTTCATCGTTCCATCGTTCCATCGTTCCATCGTTCCATCGTTCTACGATTCCCGTGCGCGAGAAAACAACGAGACACGTACATATGTGCGATAAGTGTAAAGCGTTTCGTGTGAGCTCGTGGCAATAAGTAGAGCACGCGAGATGGTTCACATCTGATTGTGAATGCGAAATGCGAAATGCAAACGGTGTTGTTGTATCGGTGAAACGAAACCAATTTCATACAGGATCGATCTAGATTCTACATTTATAGTTTTTAACGCCATAATTCGTACACCGGAGATTGCATCGCCGCTACTTTCATAGCCGAGAAATAATCATTATTCGGCACTTTCTCATACGTAACCTTAAATTAACTGGTAACTCTTGCCATGCGGTTCGTCATCAGAGCCAGCTCGGATTAGTGAACAAGCTCGTCGGGCAGCTACCTATAGATAGGTAAGCTACGTAGGCGGATAGATATGTAAGTAAATAGATGTGCGTAGGTGAGGTAAGTAGATAGATAAGTATCTGCATATGTAGATAGACATATGAAAAGCACGAACGGCGGTGAGCGATACGCGTGACGCGTGACGCGTGACGCATGACGCCTGGAACCGCTGATGGCGTAATAATGAAAAACCGTGGCTTCAAAGACATATCGCGGATTGATACCGCGCCAGAATCACGATAAAACAAAGTTTCAGCTGAAAGCTTGTTCCATTGGTTTCGTTCCACTATCTGTTATCTTGCGTACATGCAATGTTTTTCTCGTGCGTTCGATTGATCGGATTAAAACCGTCCTTAGAGCGCGGCACATTCCAGTGCTTAATAACGTTAGGTCTCTAACGAATTAACCAAGTACATGTATCGCCCAACTCCGATTCAAGATTCGTATTATCTGTCGCGCAACGGAAAGAAAACTCACCAGTGTCAAATGAACGGCAAACGGTTTGAAACGCGTTTCAAAATCAGTTGGACAAAAAACAGATGAGAGTCGGGCGGAGCGACAAATTATGATTTGTCGAAAGGAAGCGTGCATTAACCAGCAATAACACAGAAAACTCTGTAGCTATGCGTTTAATTATCAACGGGAGCCGATGAGAATGCCAACTACGCTCACGATTAAGTCGATTACGCTAATTATTACTTAACAATTTTTCGCACATACTGCGATCGATAATATTTTCCACCGATATTTTTATCGAAATGTTACATATAAAATAACATTGTAATAGGTGCAAACGTTCCAGGAACGTGGCGAGCGGAAGAAAATTAAACTGCCAAGTCGTCGGCATTCTGTCGTGAATCAACAGCAAAACCAATGCAGGTTCGATAGAGCGAATGATTGTCCAAACACACGAAATGCCTCAATTGTGTTCCGTGCGAACAATCTTTACTAATCGTTGATAATCGTTGATAATCGACACAGATTATTTCGAAGCAAAGAAGAATGGTACGCCACGAGAATAATGGGTTATCGGGGAAGGGAGAGAGAATGTGTGCGTTCATCGGTGTGTACATGTATATGCGCGTGTGTCTGGCTGCGTAGTATGTATGCATGTATGGGAAGAGGTCGGAGAGCAGGAACGAAGAATTACGATACATTGGATAAACTTGAATCCACCGACACGTTCAATGGATGCTCGGTATTCCTTTGTCACGTAGGTTTTTTTACCGGCTATGTTCCGATCGAATCAACATTATTCGCTCGACGGGAGAGTCAAAACGTAACAAGGACGCTGAAAAGGATGATAGTTTACTGGAAGGTTGCAATGCATTAGTGTACATAGTGTACTTACCCAGTCGGTCGGACCCTTCTAGGGCAGATTCGCTTCAATTTCTGTTCGCAGGTTTTGTAAACCTGCTGGCGTGAATCTGCCGGCAGATTGCTACGGATTTTTAGACAGATTCAAGCGGTATCTGTTGCCAATCTGCTGCCAATCTCCGGCCAATCTCCGCTCAGCTTGCTGTTGGGGCAGATAGTGAACGCGTACGGGAACAATATTTTTTTCGATCCCGGCCAGCCGAGGTTCGTGGAAGCATACCGGATGTGTTTAATCCAAAGAAACGTTACGTAGACACTCGAGAATCGGTTATCTTATCCAAGCGAATCTACACGCATTTTGCTTCGCTTCATTATCTTTGTGAACGCAGCCTCGCAACCACTTGCTTGCTATCTTGCAATCGCCCAACGCGAAACCACAGAGTGCGTCGTTAATCGGAATAGATGTCGATGGGGCTGGTTGAATCGGCCGAGTTCGATAATCTGTCCTTAACCGAGTCTACCAGCCTATCTCGTTACCGTTGTTACCGTTGCTACCATTGTCCGACGACACGAACGACCAAGTATTGAGCAGGAATGTCAGGTTTACACTGAAAATCTAGCAACGAAAACAACAACAACAACAACATTAATAATAATAATAATAATACACGAACAGGATGATCGAAAACATAATATGCTCACTCATCCGCGTGTACGACGATGCGGCGACACACGTACGCGTTCACCATCTACAGTTCCATATTGATTGAGAATACGTGTATCGGGCAACGATCCGATCGCTGAATAACATTATTTGCGTAACCGTGTGCAGCACTTTTTTGGGAAATGGTATCGCGGCGGTACCGTAGCGGCAACGCATACGTAACGCATTGCAAACTTTTTCTGTCGAAACGTCCTGCCCAACACGTTTCTGGTTTCTGGTATCCTCCCAAGGTGCACAGCGAGAGAAAAGGGGATAAACTCGATGACGCTCGCCGATCTGTTCCTTCGATCTGACTTCTGGCGACATCTTTCTTTCCCCGAAACGGCCGATCGATATCGACGAGGCTGGGGCGGTGTATTTCATTGCGACGAAGGTATCCAACGTTCAAGAGAACGGAAAACGCCAACTTAGCACTACATATTAGGGCAAGCAGATTTTCAAAGTCTTTCGAAAACTTATACCAACGTTGTAAGCAATGTATTGAGAGTACTTAGGGAACTATTTTCAACGAATTATAAATACAGAAACATGTTATCCCATCCATCGTTTCTTTCTACGTATGTACATAAGTAATTACTTACTTACGTATGTATGTTTCTTCTGTCCCAGCTGTGCGCGACGCGTCCTTTGCGCGGCTGTGGGCTCGGCCACGTGTGCGTTCTTTGCATTTTCCCGTCGCGCATCAATTTTCCGGCGAATACGATCAGCATTGTCCTCCTCTCTTTCCTTTTCAACTTTTCGACCAGCCAGCTATCGTCCGTGATTAGCGATTGCGCGTATAATCGGTCGAAATCAGTGTTTCCCAACCTTTTTTTAACCGCGGCCCACATTTATCATATATTGAACGTACTTGCGGTAAACACGAGGTAAGGTCAATTTATTAAGGTAAAGAAAACACCAAAAAAATGTTCAAGCTTCGTTATATTTCCTTCCTTTCATTTATCATTAATAGAATATGATAATGTAACCCTGGCGAAATAAATAAGTGGTGAAAATGGTCGACTAAAAATAACGCGACAATCCCCCTGAAAACACTTGGCGACCACTTTGTTGGTCGCAACCCGCAGGTTGGGACGCGGTGATTTAATTAATTGTAAGTAACTTTCAACTCGCTCTGTATCACTCGACGAAGAGAAGATTCGATGATATCGTTCTTTCAACCTTCAATGCAGATTCGACAGAGCTGCCGAATCTGTAATTACTAATTACACAAAGTGCAGTCTCGTTTTTCCTTCGATTATCGAATTCGCTTGTCGCATTCGAGAATAAATGATTCTTTATTAAAAACGACATTTACATTTCATGATTGGTTAACGCAATTTACGACATCGGAAGCCCTCGTCCTCCTTCTCCTTTCAACGATTCCTTTGGAGAACACTCGCAATCCAAATCTGCATTTCTTTCTTTTCTTCCTTTCTCCTAACTAGCTGAAAGAAACTTTTTCTATCAGCTCATCCGGGCCGGGGACGCCGGGGACGCCGGGGACGCCGACGAATTACGATGTATCATTGATGCGCCGCCGATGAAAAGGAGCGACGCCTAAACGAATGTGCATCACGCGGATTTAGAAAGGAAAATTCTCTTTCCTCCCAGATTTGTCAACAACTTCGTATCACAAAGAATGGCCAACGCCATTCGCCCCACGTTTGCACGCGGATCGAACGCGCGAAACGAATGAACCAGCTATATGTACAAGTAAGTACATGCATATATGTATATGTATACTTACCCGTCTGCTAAATGCACATCGGCAAATTTGCAAGAAAGAAAACGTTTAGCTCGACGAGAGTGGCAAACACTAAGAATATCGAGTACAACAATAGACATATGAAGCCAACCTTCTTGTTCAATTTGAAATTGAAGAATGCTATAACCGCGTAAAGAACAGCGATGCAAATGACAATCGAAAGCACGCTGTACGATAGAGTTCTGGAAACAATTCTCACGTCTCCCCCCGTTAGTAAACACTTTACTGTCCACGGCAGGCCCAAGCAGAGTAAAATATCGAGAATGTTCGCCCCCAATGTATTGCTCATAGCCATGTTTCCGTCGCCTGTAACAACGACAATGCTCAGCTTGAATTTCCAATTGAAACGAAACGGCAAGTGGGAAATCGGTCTTACCCTGTCTCACTAGAATCACGATAGACGCCATTTCCGGGACATTTCCACCAGCGGCCAAAAATGTCAGGCCCATTATGGAATCCGGAATTCCTATCGTGTCACCGACGACCGTCATCATCCAGGAAACCAAGTAGGATGCTATCGCGATCCAAATTATACACATAACGAACGTGAATGGATACCACTGTTTGAATCTTTCGACCCTAGTGTCCGGTATAGTGATAAAGAGCATCAACTTCAATGGCCAGCCTAAGGAAAACCAGCATTTCCCGAGCAAACTCTTCTCACCGGGCCAATTGAACAGGTAATCTGGAAAATGGGGGTTCTGGCGATATTAACGGGCACTCGGAAAAAACAAGGGAGAAAAAGAGGGGGGGGGGGGGGGGGCAGAAGTACAGCGTATACCGGGCATTGAACTTGTCTCGGATTTCTCCGAACTCTCTCCATTTTCGGGATCGCTCGGTCTCCTCTCTTGTCCGCGTACCTGCGTTGTCGGCCAACTGCTGCCATTATCGTTTCGATCGCGCGGTTTGTACGAACCATGGGGAGGACCGTTCTCGCTCATGTCGGAGACTAAAATAAATCGGCAGAAAAGTAGCGTCGCCCTTCACCACGCGCATTCGTCTTTTATTCCACTCCTGATCGCTTTCGTTCTTTCTCCGTTTCGCCTTCGACCGGGACGCTCGTCCCCGTTCGAAACGAGCGCAATCGTGCGACACTAATCGCCAGCCACAATAACGTACATATTTAGTACGATAACACAGCAAAACGTTACTTACGTTTCGTCGTCGAGTCCGAGTTCAAATGAACCAGTTTACCGCAACACGCCATCAAACCTTTCCCGCAAAACAGCAAGATTAGGTAAAAAGTGAGCACTAGCAACAAGGTCACTGCTTCGTACAATTGAATCCTTAGGTCCCACATTATTATTACCAATGTCCCAACGGATATCATGTACATCAGACAGTCCCGTGACAGTATCCGCCATTCTAACTGTATCGCCTGTATCGAAAGGGATGAACGGCAAGTTAGAAGGCCGAACACGAAATTAATCTTCTACTTACCAGTATTCATTTTTCATGGATTCAAAATAGTTGACGTGGCGAGGACAATGAATGAAAAGAAAACGCGAGAAGGAGGGAGCAAAAAGAGAAGGCAAATTAATGTGAAGCAAGTATGTAGCCGGAAAAGATGTACGGCAAATATAATAAGCATGTACATACGTATAAGAGATACGTGATCGATTCGATCGGGCCAAATATAGTTAAAGGAGATACTTATCGTCCTTTATCTGAAAGTCCCTATTGCGATGGAATGATTGAAAGAAGCTGAGATAACAGTTTTGCCTGTATTCGCCAATCATAAGTCATCCATAATGTATAATGTGCGCGCGTACTTACCTGCATACCGCGAAACATTTCATACAGCTGCGAAAATAAACGTAAACTATGTACGTCCGATCTTGTACCTTGTACCTTTTATCATTTATCATTTACCTTTTACCTCTTACCTCTTACCTCTTACCCCTTACCTTTTACCTTTATTTGCAGGCTGATTACCGACGCTGATTCTCTATAAAAGTCTACGAAATTATATCATCGCTGTCGCGACGTACTTACGTGAACAGCCATCAACGCTCCGCAGGCCGGAGTTGCAAACGTATCGAAGACTGCGCTACCGACCACAGTGCCAGCACCAAGGTCCGTCTCCGTAAGAAACGTCCCGATCAGATTTACAAACATTTCAGGAAAGGAGCTAGCCGCTGCAAGGAACGTCGCCCCGGCGACATCGGTGCTTATGTTCATCCTAGAGCATATCCGGTCGAGCGACGGCAACAAATAATCGTGGCAGACGAACGCCGTTAATAGAAAGCAATAAAAGCCGAGGAACGTGTGCAACACCACCGCTCCGTTGCGACGTTGTTCATAAGTGAACAAGTCGGCGGGAAAATCATCGACGGAGCTATCGGTGCAGTTCTCTTTCCAGCCCTGTTCCTCCTCTTCGTTCTTCGAATATCGCTGCTCTCCATCGTTTCTAGCAGCGCGCTCGATCCCTGCGTTACTCAACGCCGACGACCACGGCCACCGTTCAGCGATAGGGTACGTGTGAATAGCGTTGGTCGAATTACTCGGAAACGATCCTGTAAATCAAACGTTGCGGATCTTCTTGCTGGAGCGAGGATGGGCGAAAATGCAATATTTTCATTCGCCGCTCGAAACAGATCGCTACTTCCGATATAGAGATATTTCATTTCTACACCATTATTTCTCTCGATCACCTTGTCCGCAAATCGAACTTGAAGCTTGCGAACCTTGCTCGACTGTTAACACTTACCGTTCTCGACGAGTGCAATGGAGTGTATGCTCGCCAAGCATATGGATAAAACAATAATGCATGCGCAACTACCGAAAAAACCGATACTCATTCTCGCGTGTGACTCTCGTTCGAATAGCGACGTTTCAAATATCCTTCCCCGATGCGAGTTCTTTACTCAAATGCGGAAAACTGTTTTTCCGAAAACAGCCTGCGCATATATGGTACATACAACTGATTACGCTCCCTTCCTAACGGCTATATGCACGTTGTTATTATCTATTTGACCATCATTGCCGTTGTTCTCTCTCGACCCCCCTCTCTCTCTCTCTCTCTCTGCTGATAATACTAACGAAATCTGATTTTAACGTATGATTGACGCGCTGATTTTCCCACGGTCCACCAGGGTTGTTGTTTGTTACAAATTTTTCGAGAAGAATCTCACAGGCGGGAAAACGATGGAATGCGTGGAATAGAGAAAATAAACGTGTACACAGTTATATACAAGATCCAAGTATTTTCCGTTCATTGCGCACTCTTCGATCGGTTTGCGACAGCTACATCGAGAAATGAATGCCACCACGAATTGCACTTGTATCCGAATATCCGGCGATATTCTCCACCGATTAGGTACAGAATTCTTCTTCTACAGTGAATAAGAGTCTGCCTCTTGTACTTGATGTTGCACTTGAAAAAAATGTAGAAAAACGGTATACGCAGCTATTCTTCTACATAGGTGTAACGACGTAGAGCGATAGCCGCGTGAGTACGTAGCATACATCATACATTCACAATTACGCACACTCGTGCATCCACATACTACTCACAAGCGAAAACAGTAGCATACATAAATTCATGTGTATATAATATCATAGATCTTGCGAAAGTTCCTTACAAAATCGTCCAAAAATTGTTCATCGGTACAAAACTGTATATCGATTTACTGATATTAGGAAGCCAAGAGACTCTCGTCGTGTCCTTCAATTTTTGCACGTTATGCGATTTCACTGTGTTTCCATTCCCATATTCGACGTGTATCGTCAACACGTAGTGTTGGATAATCACAAATTTCATTCGCACATTCACGATCCAACGGCTAACGCATTCGCGTTCGCTTGCTACTTTGCTATGTCTTTCTTCTGGGACTTGTCTCTACCGTACATAGCGTCTAGAAACAGTCCGGAAAACACTACGAACGTGCCCAACCACTGCTTAGAAGTGAGGCTATTGCCAAAAATAAGTATCGATCCTAAGACGGTGAAGAACTTTCGAGTGGTGGTTATAATGGAGCACGGTAACGGGCCAAACTCTGCAACTGTGAGAAATATAAAGTATTGACCGAACGCCCCAGCTATAGAAAAGGTGGCGATATGCCATATAGTAGAAGGGTATCTGTGCAAGAATTGGAGAAAATCAAAAAATTCTCCGGTTGCCAGAACGACTACGCCGCTGAAAACGACGGACCAAGCATTCATGTTCAACATCATATGGCCGGACTTGGAACTGTGTTCTGCCTTCATACGTTCTTGCACCGCACTGGTTAAGCCATCCATCGTCAACGAGAGTAACAATAATAATTCTCCAAAGGCTGTTTGTCCCTCTGATTGTGTCTTAGATGGATTGACGTCTTTGTACATGAACAAAGCAACGCCGATCACCACTAGGAAGACGAATAAATATTTTCTCACTGGATAAACCTGCGAAGCAACGGGTATTGGAATATTATCTGGTAAGCAATCTGCTCTCTTGTAGGCTCGCATTCTCCTTTCCGGTGTAATCTATGTATTATATGTTGTACGTAACGATAATGCTTGGTAATAATGAAACTGAGCAGACGTTACATGTAAATAGAAGCAATGGCGGGAAAACATACAGAATATTAGGGGAAAGGAGAAGATTTGAAAATACCTTATTTCCCAGCAATACGCCAAGTATCATCACAGGAATTGGTTTACCGGCTTTTCCAATTACTTGCGTCGGATAGCTAAGAAATTGTAATGCCATATTGCTGCATACCATACCCAGTAAATACGTAAGGGCGGAAAGCACATAGTACGTTCTCGGAGTAGTGTCTTCGCCCTGTTTCATGATCGTTAATAAAGTGGTCTTAGCAAATAAATAGTTGACTAAACATTGGAAGAAGACTAAGGTAAACGTGTATGTAAACTTTTCACTGTTTTCTCCATCTCCGTACTGTCCACGCGTGATCTTTTCTTGCAGCATGCCAAATTGAAAATAACATACGAAAATGCCAATAGCGCAAAATAGCAGTTTGAAACGTTTCGAGGAAGCCGTCATGGTTACTGTACACGGAGTCGAAGATGAATGACAGATCGGATACGGCTACGAGTGCGGTTATTCCTTAGATCATGGATGAATATCACGAAGAATGGAAAATTGTTGGAGGCATTGTATGCGATTGAAGATAAACAGTACGTGGCATTTAACGACAGGTTATGGTCCACGTGACGAGCGTACACGCAGGTACATTTGCATATCGAACGACCGTATCGAAAAATCAATGTATCGATAGAGCAGGCAAGATTTCACTTTTTCTTTAGAGCAAAATCTAAACTCCCCGGATAGCGGATAGTGTTGTTACGCTATCGCGTTAGCAGGCCCTAATATGTATAACTATCGATAGCGATAATAATTTAGGAGCGAAATTCGAAGCCGGATGAGCATACGCGCGATAAATAAAGCTGTACATTCTTTAAGTACCAGCAATAGGTTGTCGAACAAAAGGAAACTCAGGGCATTTAGATCGTACAACACTTCACTTGGAAAATACTAAAGGATATTTATTACCGAGCACAAAGAATTGGCTAAAGTGTATTGAAACATGTACGACCTCCGGAGGTTGTCAAGCCCCACGATATCCTGTTCTGCCCGCCACACGTTCTACCGCTGAACAAAGGGGCCCCTCAAGAGCCACTTGACTCTTCAGCGCGCTTTCCTCAGCTTTCCCGCGTTTTCCCCAAATAGCATTGCCACCCCCACGCGCCCAAGGGCGAATAGAAACCCAACAAGAACCAACCCCATTGGACGAGGACGATTTCGAAGGAGGACCAAGGAACTCAGGAAGAGGAACCAGAGCTGTAATGGAAAGAGGAAGAAGCCCCGCAGAGAGATCAACTAAAGTCACACGCAGATCAACTTGTACAAATCAATACTAGTTCTTGGAATAAAACTGTTGCGTCGCGGTTGGCGGGATATAGGAACTTTGTGTAGGTTCGGTTGCCCGTGGAGCGCTGAACCGCTCTGCTTGTGGAAAAGCGCGGAAGAATCAAACACAACTTTAGAGTTTAATAAGAATCACTATTTATTCCAGAATTTAGCGTAAGAGATACTGTTGCTTCAAGAAATAACAAGGTTCTTCTCGTGAATGTGGCTTCTTCTTCTTTCCATTTTGGCTCTGGTTCTTCTTCCTGAGTTCCTTGATTTCCCCTTCTCTTCAGGTAGCGGCTCATGGGGTTGAGTCTTGCTGGGCCTTGGACGCGTGGGGGTGGTAACGTCTTTGCTTTCCGGTAAGGACGTAGGGGTGCGCGCGCAAGGGAGAAATGGGAAAAACCCGAGAAAGCGCATGAAAGTCGCAGGGTAACGGTAAATAGAGAATCGTGGAAAAAACCTAAGAAGATACACGAGGGAAAAGGAATCTTACAGCGCGTTGTAGGAATACGCGTACAATAATTAACAATGTACCGATCGGTGTATCGCGTATATTCATCTAACTTCGAATTTCGCTCCTAAATTATTATCGTTATCGATAGTTACAGTTACACTGTCGATCATCGGTTCGATATCACTAGATATTAACCCTAGTTAACGCGAAAGTCGACTGTGATCTCATCTGTGACAGTAGCTCAATTTTCCTACCGAAACGTTGACCGAGAAATAGCTATCCTGATTTCCCCCAAAGCATTCACATATATTCACACAATCGTATGAGTCCTGCCCCAAACTACTTGAGTAAATAATAGTTGTTCAAGTGATCACTGTTCATGAGCAGGGGACGCTCAAATCAGTGTCGGATTTCTGAATCGGTATGGCCGTCACGTTGGGCCACGAAAGTCCATAAGATGTCCTGTCTATTCCTATATCTCGTCTGTGCCGGTGTTTCATTGTCGATGCTTGTTATCGTTAAGCACGACCATAGATGGCGTTCGTATGCTACACAGGCGAATTGATACCACGTTGGCTTTCTATACACGTTCAAAGAATTTGTGACAGTAAAGTGTGTTGTCGACGCCCAGTTACTCGTGAGTGTTTCGGTTAAATTTTCTAGATTTCATTCTTCGATGCGATATGTATTTTGCTGCAACAGATTATGAAGGATATTAACGAGTACACGTGTCCTATGTAATCGAACGATATTGTTTTATTAGTGAAACTGATACTTTTAGCAGAATATGAAAAAATGGCGATCCGATAGAGCAATTATTTCATAAGAGTTCAACAGAGTAGAAATGAATCGATCTGTCGAGAATTGACAAACGTGCGCCACGTCTGTCGAACAAATTTTCCTTATTGCTCTTAGCTTATTGCTTCACCGAAACATTCTAGATAACACTATACCATTTAAGATGTATTTTCGATTAACTTATTGGTAGTAAAGAATGCGCGTTAGGACTTTACGGGACTGAAGGACGTACGTAATTGAACGTGACACGGGATGCAATGGGACTTGACTTAACCGAACACGATTAAACCGAACGACGCGAAAGCATCGTCTATGTTTCCATTAACGTCAAGTGATCCTTCGTAAGCTTCCACTCTACCAACTTACAGATTCTCTATAGTAACATACCACTGTTTTCTTTTGTCGCAGAAATATTTCGGAGAAAGAAGAAAGATGCAGACGATTAAGTGCGTTGTCGTTGGGGATGGGGCAGTGGGCAAAACGTGTCTACTGATTTCATACACCACCAACAAGTTCCCATCCGAATATGTTCCGACAGTATTTGACAATTACGCTGTGACCGTAATGATCGGCGGAGAGCCATATACATTAGGGTTATTCGATACAGCAGGTATTCGTCGCTATCATCTGAATTCATTAGAATACTCTCTTGTTCGGTAAACTTTACGCGCAATCTAGAGAGCATTAGCCTTTTGCGCTAAAACCATCCGCCGAACCGTCCATTTGAACAGTTCTTAAGACTTATCCTACACGTCGGTAGATACGGATTATCGATACAAACCAATTGAACCATCGCTAAGCTGCACTTAAAATAAACGGTTCTTACGGTATAAAAATCTCGGCGACTCGAAGGGTTAATGTCTTCCGATCGCATATTTCAGAGCTTCCTAATTATATCGATTAATATTTTATTCAAAGGTCAGGAAGACTACGACCGACTACGTCCGTTGAGTTACCCTCAGACTGATGTGTTCCTTGTTTGTTTTTCGGTCGTGTCTCCGTCGTCGTTTGAAAATGTTAAAGAGAAGGTACGTTTATTTTTATGAGTTTGCTACTTTCAAGATAGATAGCACTGTCCAATGAAACGTTCCCTCGAATCTGTTAGAAATTTCTTATCAGTGGGTTCCAGAAATAACTCACCACTGTCAAAAAACACCGTTCTTACTGGTCGGTACCCAGATTGATTTGCGAGACGACGCAGCAACCATCGAGAAACTGGCGAAAAACAAACAAAAGCCTATATCCGCCGAACAAGGCGAGAAACTTGCCAAAGAACTGAAGGCGGTCAAGTATGTGGAATGCAGTGCACTTACGCAGGTATCGCAGTCTTCCCCCCTTCCCCCTTCCCCCATCGGCTTTCTTGTCGAAGTTTCTTGAAAATTATTCAATTATCCAAGTACTTAGTTGTCTTTTTCGCTTCGCAGAAGGGTCTGAAAAACGTGTTCGACGAAGCTATTTTAGCAGCTTTAGAGCCTCCCGAGCCGGTTAGAAGGAGACGATGTATCGTGTTGTAGAGCGCGATTAACAACACGCTTCAAATCAACTAACGCTGTTCAGCCGACGACTGCGCGAATTGCATCATACAATGGGTGCGAGAACATTCTCGAGTAACGACTGTTCCGATTATCAAGTATTTGAACGTTAGTAAGATCTACCATTCATTTTCGACAAGTTCAATTTATACTCGACTCGAATGGAAAAATTCACGCGAAAAAAACAGGTGACGACAAGCGTTTCATGTATCAGAGATGTGCGC
This sequence comes from Nomada ferruginata, assembly GCA_963583965.1. NCBI lineage: Eukaryota > Metazoa > Arthropoda > Insecta > Hymenoptera > Apidae > Nomada > Nomada ferruginata. The sequence goes on along the minus strand of OY757220.1, from coordinate 23,331 downwards.
GCATGCACGCGCGCTCACTCTCTTGCTCGCATTTATCCTTTTGCCGACTGGTACATTGAAAAAAGAACACATGATCGAATAAGTGGTTGGTATCTACTTAACCCGATTCTCGATAGCCAACGAGCATCGATCATTTCTCACGATCGCACGAAAGAAACGATGTAATCATCGAGAACTGTGAATATCTATACGAATTTCGTATGAAACATACCTGTAAAACATTCTTCTATTTAATATGTAAGGCGTTTTTATTGATAAATTAGTAGTGTGAATTTTTTAATAAACCAGTTTGAAAAACGTAAGGCTGGAATGTTGGCGTATATTTTTCACAGCTTTGCTATTTGTCGTTGCTTTGCTCAACTATCAGTAATAAAAGTGTTTCTGGTATAACATGTGGAGTAACGACAAATCGGTATGTGATTAAAGCTTTATTTATATACACGTTTTCACGACGATATCATGGAATAATTAACCAGTCAGCTGCGGCGACCTCTTTTCAGAGCGCGCACCTGTGTCTGCTGCCGCGAGAATAGCGGATACGCATTCGCTATACATACATACATATACGCACGACAGATATAGTCGTCGTGGCACGAAATACTGTCGTTTCTCCATGACGCATATAGTCGTCAAACACAGCTGACTGGTTAAGTAAACTACATTACATGTAAAACATGTTCCTACAGTTGGCCATATACCATAAAACTTTGGTATCTAACTTTAGATTAAAAGAAAAAAATTGCACTCGTACATCGGCTTCGTGTCCGAATGTTATCTCACGTTCTCTTCTAATACGTTGACACTTTTTATTATTGGGTCGCTACGACGATACAGACTGAATTACACTCTCATTATACGTGTACCTAGATAATTCGCACACCCAAATTCCTCATCGATAAAATGATTTGTCATACGTTTTATGAAACAAGATATACATATGTTCTTATAGGCTTTTGTTTTTCTTTTAATTTATCGCTCATCCCTCGGTATTGGTTTTAATATTTTCATGAAAATAGTATGACGAGAGGTGTTGCCGCACTATGCCGTATGCGCATACATTTTATACATACGATATTGTATGTACATATGTCACGCGAGTGTACATTTGCGTGACCGATCGTTTTTTCTTCTTTCTTTTGAACACTTTTTTCCCACCATGTTATCTTTGCTTAAAAAGTCATGAAACTATTATTTCAACGCGCACTTATGTTCTTCGATGCCTCGCATCTTATGACGATAGGTTATCGATGATCGGCATTTGTCCGATGAGCGTGGCGTAGCTGAATAGATAAGATTGAAAGAGTCAGGAACAGACGAGGTATCGGCGAATGTCATTGCGCGTACAAAAAATGAAACACTAAAGTGCTGATGCCTGCCAAGGTGAAGATGTATTAATAAAAAGTCAAGTCCATATATGTATATTTGTCCTTGAGTTCGTTTTGGCCATTGTCAATGTTCCTTGTCGTATGACCGATGCGTCGCGACGCGGCGAACAGTATACATACATAGCGGAACCGCTTCTATTGAATCTCGTTTAAGTTTCAACTCGCCTTCCTTTTTTTCGCCCCATAAAATATGTAATTATTGTATCAATTCCTCCGCAAACATTAAATTCAATATTATCGAAAATAATCGCTGTTCGTAATACTGTAACATGTATAGACAATCGCCGTGAATATTCTTTGGTTCTATTTAATTCTCTCGATATTCCAGCGTTTCGCCGTGACTAGCTTCGATTAAACATACAGACGATCCCCGAATAACACGATTAATCGTTTCCGCGTTACTTACAACACAGGTATTCCAGTCTCTTGGGATTCGTCCAATTCCAAACACCACGATCCGAAGTTTTGCGGGCTTCAAATTATGTATACATATACCGCATAATGTAGTGTATACTAGATAGGTCTCTCACGATCAATCGCAATTTGGGCCTCCAAGTACGATTATTCTCCTTCCACGGTATGACTGTTGATTCTGCTTCGTCATCTCAAGTGCAATTTTTCAGCGAGGTGTTCGAAGCAATACAAATTGTCTTGCATCGTATTATTCAGGGTCCCCTCTACGTAATACGTCAGCGTGTGTACATACACACACATGCGCGCGCGCGCGCGCACGCACGCACACGCACGCACACGCACGCACACACACACACACACACACACACATGTAATTAAACGTTCATGGCATAGTACACCGAATTTCGCGCGTGTGTTGGTAACGCTTGGATTGCGGGGGAATTATGCGTAACATAGGAGTTTGCCGAAAGTAAAATTCCCGGTTGTGAAGTGTCGTGCGAAGGTGCGCTTGCTGCACCCTCTGGTACACCGCGTTCTATTGCTGTGTACGCACCGATCATTTGTTGTTGCTGTATCTTGGAGGGTGAATAAGGTATTTGCAGGGATGACGACGACGAACAAGATGACGAGGAGGAGGATGAGAATGAAGACGTGGAAGCCGACGACGTTGACGACGACGAAGACGAAGATGACGATGAAGAGGAGGACGAGACGGAGCAAGAGGATACGGTGGACGGCGCGGACATTGTAGTATTATTAGTATTTGAAACAGATGGGTCAGTAGTAGCGCGACAGACGACATCGCACTTGCCATCCTGTGTAGTTTCTGAATTATGATTCGAATGGACGAAGGTGGACGGTTGGTGCGGTGTTACGGGTGTAGCAGTCGGAAAGGAGGGGAACGAGGATGTGTAGGAAGACGAGGCGGGCAATAAAGGAGGAAACGAAGTGGAAGAAGAAGGGATGGAGAAAGAAGTAGACGACGACAAAAACGTTTGAGAGGGTTGTGCGGCCGACGATGGAGCGAGAACTGTGCGATCTAAATGTACTTGATAAAATCGGTAGGAAGCTTCGGCGGTTGTCATTCCGTTGCTAGCGAATGGAGCACATCTCGGTGGTGCTACCACGTTGTAAGAAGACTGTAACGGTGCGGCGGTCGAGGTGGAAGAGGAGGAGGCGGGGGAGGAAGGAAGAGTGGATGCAGCAGCGGGTATCGCGGATGGCAGGCGATAAGATGTAGGTTGATGATGGTGCTGATGATGTGGGCGTTGCGTGTGATGATGAACGTGCATGGAATTTGCGGTGTGAGGAACTGGGGGGAAAAAGTCCGGCATTCCAGAGACTCGAAAGCCATCCGGTTGTTGATGATGATGCAAATGAAGATGCAAGGTTTGTTGGGTAGGATGTATCGGGGCTGTATTAGGCGGTGAGATGGACAGAAGCCGAGAGTCATAAGGGGGAGCAGGCCCAGAAGATATCGATTGACCGAGCGCACCAGACGGAAGAGGAGCGGTATGTTCGTTTTGGGCATAGTTCGGTATTGGTGACATCGAACGTTCCCCCGTCACTTGGTAATACCTTAATTGTTGCGACTTTGGCGGTGGTTGCGGTGGCGGCGGCGTTTGCGTTTGCGTTTGCGTTTGCGTTTGCATTTGCATTTGCATTTGCGTTTGCGTTTGCGTTTGTATCCGATGATATTCGTTCTTGGTGGATCGAGGATACGGATACCTTTCGATGTGGTTCGCGTAACTAGAAGATGGATGCGACGGTAGAATACGTTGAATATTTTGATAGGTTGGATCTGATAAGCCGTTATACGGGACAAAATACATGGTTCGATAGCACTTGCTATTAGCAGGAAATCCGGCGTACACGGTGGTAGGCACTATGTTACACTGATAATTGGAAGGCATTGTTGCGACTGGTTCTCTTAGTCGGGGCTTCGCAGGAAGACTGTTGGTGTAATCTCTAACCCCGGCGATACTAGCGATTGTATTATTAGCATCGATTTCTTCAATTCCGGTTGGGACACCGCGTGCAGATCGCGTATTCGCAACGTTTAATTGCTCTTGAAAGTTTTGTTGGCCGTTTCTGGAATCCTGATAAAAGCGGATATTGGTGTCGTTAACCGGAAATCGGGGCTGCGGCCGTGAAAATGCTTCGCTCTTGCAAGGCCCGTGCTCCAACGTAGTTGAGGCAGTAACGTTAGTATTTTCTGCAATAGTCTGGTAGATGTCGTCGATTTGCTTCTGCATCGTATTGATTCGATTGATCGTGTTTGCGTCCTGCCCCTCGATCGACAGCGGATCAACAAACGAGTTGGAAGGCGAATCAGCAACAGCCTCGTCGTAAAACGCGATTCGACCGTCAACATGTATACAATTGTTTTCGTAGTAAGTCGGTAATGGTGAATGGAAATTCGGTTTGGGAGTGTTTGAATCGTTACCAACAGAAATCGGCCGCCGATGAAGCGTTTCGTCTGCGTCGCCCGACTGACGATGCTTAATACCGGTCACCGATGGTCTACGATTAAATCCGTAATCGTTCAATTCATCATCATCATCATTGTTGTCCTCTTGGTCGTCGTCGTCGCGGTCCTTGTCCACGTTGTCGTTGTAACTGTCGCAACTGTCACCGGGGCCGCAGCCATTGTTGTCGCGATCCTCGTCGCCCACTGCGTCGTCATCGTCGTCATCGTCGTCATTCCCACGGCCATTTCTATGCTTACCGTTAATTGAACGGCGACTCCTGTTTCCATTTGTCTCGCGATCATGCGTACTATTATCGCGGTGTGCATGCCTGTATCCTATTCGACTATCGTTTCCCTCGCCCTTCCCGTCCAGAATTTCATCAATGTTGTCGACGGCCGCATAACCATTTGCATTCTTCATTACGGAATGATAATTATTCTCGACTTCGTTGTAACGTCGTTTGATTCTTTCGGTTCTGAACTTGTCCTGCTCAACGAACGCAAACAATTCATCAGCTGTGCTGTCTCCTATGTCAGGTCTGCTGGCAATGATAGGTGTTCCCTTGGTAACGTCCGGTGGACCTACATAATTCCCATCGTTCTCGAGCAAACTTGCGTCCGCATTGTCGAAATTGTAAGGCGAAAAGCCATTGCAACCCCCGATCGTATCGGGATTTTCATTAACCATCATTCTGGAATGATGCCGATAATGATCATCCTGTGTATCCGACGTGTTAACAGCTACGCACGATAGTGGCGCCAGACTCGCTAAGAATTGCCTTCGTACATCCGAGTTGTTCGTTCTTATCGAATTCTTTGACTGCTGACTATCCTTAGTACCGCTAGCACCATTGTTTCTTCCGCCATTCCCCAGTCCAAGATCCGGCATGTTCGTATGAATATTTTTCTTCGGTACGAACAAATCTGTCAACTTTTTGTAAGTCGACTGACCCTGTATGTTCTCGGGCAGCGTGTTGAGAACAGTCGATGGATTTTCTTTCAGATAGTTGGATCCTGCGATGGTCGTTTCCGCATTTACCATCAACGACGTGTTTGGCCTAAGTGTCGTCCCCATTGTGGTGGTTGTGCCGCAGGAGGTGGTGGTAGCGACGGTACTAACGACGGTGGGTGTCGTTATCGTCACCGTTGTCGACATTTCATCGATGGTAGTTGACTCGCGAATAAAAGTTCTCTTGGACGATAACATTGTTTTGTCCTGGTGCTCCACGAATGGGGCAGGTGGTGTCGAGAATGATTTATCGATCTCTTTCTCCGCAACCGTGGCTGCGAACTCTGCGGCAGAATTTTCGCAAATATCATCTTCCTCTTGATCGACGCATGTGAGTTGACGTATACGTTCTTCCAGCGACAAGTGCTTGGTTGGGAGGGTTTTTTTTCCAGGGTTTGTGCGATATTTGTCAAAAAGGCTTCGTCGGAGCGTATTTCTTTGGATCGTTCTCTTAATGGGATTGCTAGATTCGTCGTCAAGGGAGAGCAGTCGACTTTCGGATATATTCGAACCGTTGGCGACCCGAAGAAAACGTAAGCTCTCCGTGTTAACGAGGAACGTTTGCCCGTGTTGAGAATCGTCGAGAGACTGGCTCGACGAGATCAATTTAGCCAGCGGCGCCGGAGGCGGCGAGACGAACCTCGGATTAGGAAATAATTGTCGTACGGCCGAATTCGGTTTAAGACTGTTCCCCGTTAAAGACGAGTTGGCCAGTTTAAACACCAGCGATAGTTCCTTTATATCCGGCCGCGTGTCGCTTGGCCGCTCTTCGCCGTCGGCCCTGTCCCTGTCGCTGTCCCTGTCGCTGCCCCCGTCGCTCGTAATGTTCATAGAGATCGACGTGTTCGCGTCGCAGTCGTTGCCAACATTAAGACGTTTAACGTGGTCGTTCTGTTGGACAAATACGGTCGGATCGTTGCCGTCGACCGTGTCACGATTGCTCGCCGTCCCCGTTCCACGAAGAGTATTGTTTCTTTCGGACACACTTGGAATCCGACTATCGTTCTTCGCATCGCGTTGCCCGTCGACGTCTCGTTCTTCTCCATCTTGACTGATTTCGCGTACGATGCGTCTTTCGGTAACGGTCGTCATAGTTATGGTTTCCACGAGGTACCGATGACGGGGCTCTGCGAAAGAAAAAAGCGCAGCGTAGGCATACATATGGATTAACCGTTCGGCGTCCGGGGCCAATTATTATTTCTATATCATTATTAAGAAAATAAGTGTACCGTTTGGGGCAGTTTTCTGCAATTGCTCGTTTTTTGTCGTTTTTTCTACATTTTCGTTGCTGCTTTCTCTTGCCTCCCGATCATCGCGATGATATCGTTCCTCTAGCTCGCTCGTTGCATCTGTTAAACGATATTACACCATTTAGCCGTATTAATTCCATTAGCTATATTAATTGTACACAGTCTGGCGTACATATGTGAGGGTAATGCCAGGAAATAAGAGGTAGAGGAAGATTCGCGCACGCAATGGACGTTGGAAGCAACAGAAGCGTGAAAGGTAGGCACATCAAATTCATAGTACGACAACGATCAGTACTACTGCGGGCTGTTCGCGGGGACACCGGAATCACGGTACGCTGGGACATCCGGCAAGCGTGGCAGCGCCCGTTAGAGTGGTTGCAGCGAACGCTCGCGAGAGTACGCGATGGTTCTTTACTCTTTACACATTTCATGGGTATCGAGAGGTATCGGTTCTTCGAGGCATTTTGGAACGGGGAAGCAACGTGCCGGAGGTACGCGCGGCGCGCCCATGGAATCCGTAGGAGCCGATCCTAGTCTATACGGGGTGAAATGCGTTAGAAAAGATGTAGGCGAATGGAGCGTCACTATTTCTAACTTTTAGATAGATTTGCTCGTTTGCTCTCGTTCGCACAAACTCACCTGTCGTACGTTGACGGTAACGGAAATCTAACGGGGACCGCGGGCAATCTTCTCCTACGTTAGAGAGCTCCTCGTTCGAATAAATATCCTTATAACCCTCCGGTGGACTGAGCGTTTCTTGTTGCTGCTCTTGTCGTGGAAGCGGGGACGATGAACCGTCCGACGATGGTCGCGGTGGTGGCGCAGGTGGCGGCGGGGGTGGCGGCGGTGGTGGCGGCGGCGGAGGTGGCGGCGAAGCCGAAGCATACATCAAATGTAACGCGGTTGTCGACAAGTCGAAGGATACCTGTGAATCGGAAGCATTCAATTCCTCCGTTCGCGGTTCACCCCGTTCGCCTTCCCGTCTCCTTCTTGCTCGGTAATCGCTCGACAATTTTCCCACATTTCCCGTCTCTTCCTGCCCATTCGGCGTACCAGCATTCTTCCTCTCAGCATTCGCGCGCACTCGATTCGTTTCCTCCATTAAACTTGCACGCTTCTTCTTCATCCGTCCTTCATTCTCCTCCTCCGGGACTCGATCTTTTTCCTCGCATCCTTCTTCGATTTCTTCTTCGTCACCTTCCGTTTCTATCTCGTATCCATCGTCGTCGTCGTCGTCGTCGTCGTCGTCGTCGTCGTCTCCTCGAACGCGCAACCGTACACCGTCGTATCGTTCGCCGCCACAACCTTGCTGTCTCACCGCGTTCTCACGTATGATCTCCTCGTCCCGCGCCGTATCACGATACCGTCCCTTGTCCGCAACACCAAAGTGAAGATTCAATTCGGCCCGACATTCGCTACAATTCCCCAAGCGTATCAACTCATATTCTTGACAGCAACAATCGCAGTCCTCTTCGTAGTCGGCGCAGCATTCCTCTTTTATCAATATTATATAATCAGCCGCGAAGAATTCGTTCAACTTTTCATTTATCACAACCCGATTTTTCTGCCCTCTGCTCTTAGATTGACCGGGCTTTTTCAACAAGGACTTGAGAATCTTCGCAGGCTGCTCCGCCGGAAGTTTGCTTCCGTGCTCTTTCATTGTCTTGTTCGGGGCTTCTTTCCTTTCTCTCGCTACAACCCGCATATACTCTTCTTTCGCGTCTACAGTCCACACTCCCCTAGCCCCTCGCCGCCTGTTACACGTTCGAACGTTGCTCTCGTTCCCAGGCTTCCGTCACTCGTTACCGTTCACACGTCTTCAACGTAACCTTCGACCAACGAAATAATTCCATTTCTCCACGCACCACGTTTAGCTTTCGATCGGGCGATTCTGTGTTAGGTAATCGTATCGTCGAGGAGACGCATCGTAACTTTCGAGGATCGTTCGATCAGCAAGAATAGCGAATTGCCTAGAGAGATGGAACGCAAAATAACCGCTGCATCTGGATTTCCAATCGAAAGATTCGGGCGATGCGAAAACGACGATCGATCGGAACCGTTCAACGCCGTACTCCATTGGTAGACAACGACGACACGGTGGAATGACTTTTCTTCCAGTCCGTGGAGATTCACGAGTTTGCACCCGAATGTTTCGACAAACAGGAAAAAAAAGAACAAAGCAAGACGAAGTCGAGGCAACGGAGAACGATAAAACGAAACGTGACGAGACGAGAGGAGGCGCCACTCATAAGAAAAGTACTGTACATTGTTTCATCGCGAACGATTTTGTATGTATAGGTTCACCCAATTTTTCGGACGTTAGGTTCGCGTTGCACAATACTCGGGAGCGCTATCACCAGCTGCATCACACCGGCATCCACGCTTATCGGGGATTAACCGTCGAACCACCGCCACCACCGCCAGTGTTCTCACCACTATCGTCATTAGCGTTGCGTCGTCGCTATCCTCACTGGCATCATTTTCATTTTCACGTTGTTCAGTATTTCGCTCGTTCTGCGCAAGCCAACGTCAGTCGTTTAACGTAGCACCACCGTTTATCGATCTCGGACGGCGAACGTGGGCGCACTTGTAAACCGTGCAACGCGTCGCTACGTTCCTCGCTACAACTGCTACTTTCACCGTCAACACTCGCGCACACTCGCATATTTACGACTACTCACGACCGAATGCTCGCACGAAATATGAACGGAATCCATCGTACCTATATATATAGATATGTATATATTTCCGGTGAAGGAGAAGCTCGGGGGCTAGGTAACATTGGATTCGAAAAGATGCGTTCCAGGGGGAAGACGACGCTAACGGAGCGTATTAAATGGACGCGGAATGCACTCGACTACGCATCGAATACACGACGGAAAACTCGATATACAGACCGCGTTACACGGATAGTAACGGGCGTTCGCGATCCCTGCTGTTCGAATCGGTCGCGCTGCAACTTCTCGCTCGACATAATCGTCCAAGGTAGTTGTCAGAAAACCAATTGAACACCGAGGGGGCTCCACCAGCGTACCACCAGTCAAATGTCAGAGCGGTGCGCACCGTGTCGCGCATCGCGCATCGCGCACGCGTCACAGACTTCAATTCGTCCCGCGGAACAAGCAACGCGGCTAAATTTTTTTGGCATCGTGGGTTACGTTCGTACTTCGGTAAGGTGGGGGAAAGAGAGATATCTGCCAGAGAGAATTGGATTATTTGTATAAGTTCGTAAGATAACGTAGCTTTCTTTGTAGGTTTTTGTAGCCGGTTTAGTTTTAGTTTTTTTATAGTAATTTTGTGTAGGTTTTTTGTATTTTTTTAGGTCTTTCTTGGGCTTTTATTTTCTTTAGGCTTTTTCTATGTTTTTTTGTAGGCTTTATGTATATTTTTTTTTTTTTTTAGTAGTGTTACCTCCCGGCCCTAAGGTGGGACGTAACGTAGGGATCTTGCCACGTCACCCAGCCCGCCGCTGCAACAACTTGCTGAGGACCGTAATTTCTCCGGGGAGAGGAGGCATGTCGAGGATGGAAAAAGGATATTCGGAGTTGGATGTGCGTTTTGTCTCGGAATCGACCGCCAAGACTCATCAGTAGGGCTGCAGTCGATTCCTGCCCCAGATGCAAGGATTTAGGATCGGAACTTATATATGTATATAGGAAGTGGCCAAGGGGCGACCACTTGCGCGAAGACGACGACGACGATGGCGACCTGGTGGCGAATCCTGCGTACCAACTTCAGGCGCTTAGAAATAGAATTAGAAGAGGAACGTATGGAGGGCGTTCTCTTTACCGACGACGATCTAAATCAATACGTCTAAGGCGATGCCGGCAGACGTCACAATAGTACAATTGAAATAAGAAAACTGGTTATCATGTGTTTCTTTAATTAAAAGATTTTTAATTAACATTAAATGTTTCATATCCTTTGGTGCCTTTCATTACGGCAACGAACAATAGAATTCTTTAAAATTATTTAATTTTCGCATTGTTTTCTATAATCTGTGGGTAACGTTGCGAGTGACACGGAAATGGTAATGGGATAATGGTAATGAGTTGTCTATTCTTATATCTCGTCGGTGATATAGGAATAGACAGGACATCTTATGGACTTTCGTGGCCCACCGTGACGGCCATACCGACTCAGAAATCCGACACTGATGTCAGCGTCCCCTGCTCATCAACAGTGGTCACTTGAACAACTATTATTTACAGAAGTAGTGTTGGGGCAGGACTCATACGATTGTGCGAATATATGTAAATGCTTTGGGGGGATCAGGACAGCTATTTCTCGAGCAACGTTTCGGTAGAAAAATTGAGCTACGGTGCCTGGTCGCGCGATGCACTTCGGCTCGGCTCGAGTTGACTCGAAACAACATCGCGATGCATCGGGGCGATGAAATTGACCGTGTCACGTCAAGCGTCCCGCCTGTGCTGTCCCGCTTTCATTGCGCGGCAAACAACGAAAGAATTCTTTAACGAGGATCGTAGGTCCAGCTAAAACTTAATCAGAACCCGCAGAAGTTCAATAGGCACGACCCTAGAGTCGTAGGTCCGGCTAAAAGTTGGTCAGAAAACGTAAAAGTTCAGTAGGTACAACTCTGGGATCGTAGATTCAGCTATAAGTCGGTCAGAACCCGAAGAAGTACAATAGACACGATTCTAGAGCCGTAGGTCCGGCTAAAAGTTGGTCAGAAAACGTAAAAGTCCAGTAGGTATAACCCTAGGATCGTAGGTTCAGCTAAAAGTTGTTCAGAAGCCGCGAAAGTCCAGTAGGAACGACCCTAGAGTCGTAGGTCCGGCTAAAAATTGGTCAGAAAACGTAAAAGTCCAGTAGGTATAACTCTAGGATCGTAGGTTCAACTATAGGTCGGTCAGAATCCAAAGCAGTACACTAGACAAGACCCTGGAGTCGTAGGTCCGGCTACAAGTTGGTCAGAAAACGTAAAAGTTCAGTAAGTATAACCGTAGGATCGTAGGTTCAGCCAAAAATTGATCGGAAGGCCCAAAAGTTCAGTACGTATGACCTTAGTACAGTAGTACGCACGACCGCGGTCGGAGACCTCCGAAGAGTTCGGAAATTGCGAATACCGCCGAGCGCGACCGCGGCGGGGGGGTGACGGTGCGCGGCGCACGCGGTGTCACTATCAGTTCAAGCGTCGTACCGTAAGGGTCGTCTATGCTGTCGAAAGTTAGCGACATACATCACCTTACAATACAATAGCATCTCGGGGATTACTTTACCACCGCAGACGCTTGTCTATTAGCTTCTATTAAATAATACGCGTTTATTTAACAATCGTTTGACTATCGCGGATGTACATTAAAGTCTTTATCGAGTCTCTTTTGCTGGACGCTTGACCGGTCATCCGGTACCATCGATTCTTCGATACGCGCTAACTAGTCGTTTATTAAAATATCGGATTAACTAATTGATTAGTTTGAACGGTTTTTCGAATCATTATTATATTTTATCAACGATTACTCGGATTCAATGCGGTGTTGAAAGTTATTGAACACTTTGATTATTGTAGATAGATTTCAATACTTACTTCTCTCTATTCGTATATCCATGTTGATTAAATAATGAAAACATTTCAAATAGAATTTACAATATATCATTCGCGATTGAAACTAGAGTCAGTAAATTTCATTAATTCTAAACGAAAAATTGAACGACGTTCATGTTTCGCTGCATATCGGTCGCGATTTCTATTATAGCGTCACTAGTGTTCTTGTTGACACTTTTATTATCTCTGTGACCTCGGCACAAGTACAGTCAAATTGTATTTTCGATGCAGGATTGGCCGCGTACTTACGTATTTGTTGTCATGCCCTTAGAGCATGATAAATAGTTTCGAGGCTTGATTTCTACAAGCAGCTACGAGAATTTATAAATGCGCGATATTGCTTACTTACTAGGGTCATGATCACTTTTAAAACTCTCACATAGAACAGTCACAGTACGCTTTTCATAAATCATTCATATTAATCTCTAATAATATATCTTGAATAGACAATTAATAATACAGTAGTACTTTATTAAAAAACAAAACAGACATACAGAAATAAGAAAGAGACAAATAAAATCACACGTGTATTGCTTTAGTTTTTTACCTCCTCCCCTCATTTACTAACTTGTACAGATTATCTATCAGCAAATTTTGATGACCGCGCGCAATGCGGTTGGTAGGGTCAGTGCTGGTTCCGTTAAAGTTCTTGTTATTATTTTTTCAGCGCAACCGCTCTTAATAATTATAATTAAATATAAATAGTAGTAAAGATACGCGAAATTAGAGCCAGTGTTTGCTCCGAAATACTCTCGCGAAATTAGAATCACTTTGTTTGTCAATCATAAATGTTCCATTAGAGTCAGTGTCCTGTTCGGCGAGTTCGGGCTTTCATCCATCAACTCGAAGAGTAAGTATCTCTGTATTTCTTTAATCTTGTATTGCAATAATCTTTGATAATTAACACACTCGAAAAGTACTGAAAATACATAGATTTTAATGTTGTTTGCTCTTTTTGAATGTTTCAGCAGCTTCCATGGCTTCGATGGCGACGAGCTTGACCGCACACCTGGTGAGTCTGCAACCGGTGAGTGGCATGCTTTAAAGTTCCTCTGGTCACTCAATCATGTCGCAGGACGAAAGGTCCGAACCGACACGGGTGACTGGTTGTAATTACGTAGATTTTTCTGGCAAGCACTGTGACCATGGGTATATGGAAATATACTCATGAGTAGTAACTTTTTTACTGTTTTATATTATACGAGGATAGGTCTTCTTGTACAACGCGTTTCTAAATAGCTTGACAATTTTAAAAGAGATCATATTTAGTATAAAATATATCACTATATATCCTTTTATAATAGAGGTTTTAATTGAATATCTATGAAACGATGTTTAAATAGTTATTAATTATTAAATGAATATAAAGTAGTAACGTCCAGTATTATACGTGCATTAGTTTGTAGTGGAGAAGTCGAATACCCTTCGACTTCGTTTACTTGTCAATTGCAATTACTGCACAGTCAGAATAAATTGCATAATTATTGCTGTTAGTAAGAGTGTAGTATTTCATCTTTTTCTACTTTGATAATATATAAAGTGAAGGTACTCATTTACCTTATCAATTTGTTGGAACTATCGAATAAGTTTATTATTCGATATCCATATTAGTCTTTAGCGTTTAAAGATATCGATACGTTCATTGTTTCCGTACAAAATGTTAATTAAACCTGAATGTACAAGAAGACAATGCGCGGACGGGTAGTTTTCGAAATCAAGGCAATCAACTTTTAAAGCAATCTTGCGTTTTAGAATCAATGCTTTGATAACGGGAACGCCCGAGGATGTTTCAATTTAATTCAAAGTATATTAAAGTAGAGTCGTTGAATAATTTCTCTATTAACGTAGAGTCTTTGAATAATTTTCCTAATAAAGTAGAGTCATTGCACAATTCTTTTAATAAACTAGAGTCATCGCATAATTTTTCTAATAAAGTAGAGTCATTTAATTTTCTCCTCAATAAAATAGAATCATATATCGATCAGTTATACATATATAATATATGTATTTTAGCCCGTTAGAACATCAGTATGTCTTTATCATCTTTTTAGACGTGGATTTTCAGGTTTAACCCTTTCCGTGTTCACTGCCCGGATCCCACTCACGTGCCCCGGTGCTACTTGGGTGGGAAAACGGTGGTAGAGCACGACGATATTTCTTTAGTTTGTAAGCCATAAAATGATTTATTGTTGGCGACTGACAGTGCGATTGGTGTATCGTGCACGACGTAATATCCGCATTGTGTGTGTGGTTAGGCGGTGGAGTTGCGTCGTTCCGTACTAAAATGTAGCTACTATGACCAAGACAAGATGTCCATTGATTTAAAACAGAGACATCATTTTTACTATTAATTGCATTAATAATCCCTACTATGCTGAGGCACAAAGTTTTATACTTATCAATTGGTATCAAGTAGCTCTTGTATCGGTGCTATTTAATTATCGTATTAAATATCAACCGCGGCGTGGTCTTTGTCCACGCGAACGCAAAGATCCCAGCCACTGTCGGTCGATTTCAGAAAAATGGTACGTACATTAGAGTGTGCAAGTTGTGCGACAGCACTTGGGTGTCGGAGGTGTCCCGGGACGCCTCCCTAGTGTAGGCTTTTGCGCCCAAGTGTTTGACCGAGAACCGTGGAGTGTCGTGTGTTGGTGTGCCTGTTTGCTATTTTTTAAATATAGGTCCAGGTAGGATAGGTAGCATACTTTCTGGTGTGATTGATAGACATAAGTAGGTAGGGCCGGGCAGGTTGACACAGTCTCTGATCGGGTAGGCACGCGTTCGCGTGTTCAACCTGTTTCAGGAAATCTGATTTGAAAAGCCGACGGTGAAGCTGTGGCGCGAACGAAAATGCGTTCGCCTCTGGCTTTGCCTATCGATTTTTCGAATCCTTCGCGGTCGTGGTCGCGTTTCAGGCTCCGAAACGAAACGTGTTACATTATGCTCGAGGCTGTACGCGTGAACGAAGAACGATTACAATTTTAATCGTAAACTTTGCGATTTTCTGTAATCACAATTTTACGATTTTATTTGATCGTGATTCGGCCACGTGTGTTCCATTTAGTTCCGCGATTTTAACTCTTTATTTCACATTTATAAGTTTTCCTTTGGTTTTCGATTAGAGCCTCGAGCCTAGTTTAAGTTTCAGCTGGACCTTGGGTCCGACGAAAAGAAGAGGCTATATGCCGAAGAGGCCCGACAAACTGTCACTCAAGAGGGCAACTACTAATGGCTCCCCATTCTTTTTAACAATGGGGAATCATTCTTTGTTACTACTTTGTCACTGTGCTTGCGTTTTCATTTCTAGAATTTTTATTTGTACTTGGCCGACGCACATTCCGGCCCAACGATGCAGCCCTCCCAAATATCGCGTTGCTTTAGAGTTGCGAAAAACTTGAGAACGGGTCGAATTAGAGTTGCGTTAAATGCCACGCGGTTTTTCAAGTAGTGTCGCGAAAAAGAAAACGTGTCTCGCGTATTCTTGGAGTTGCGAAGTGACTCGCGGTTTTTAATTACAGTTGCGACCAAATGAAAATCGTGATTGACTTAGCGTTGCCCAATGATATCGCGATGGTTCTTGCAATTTTGCCGTGCTTATTGTTAGTTAAATTGTAGTATTTTATAATATATTTCACATATGAGAAAGTTTCTAGTGTGGCGGAAATTATTTTCGCGTCTTGAGCCTTCAGCTAACTTGACGGAAGATCTTCAATTGCATTGCTTTTTCATATTACAAATAATTTACTGTTTGCTTTCTATCAGCCTTAATAAATAGTGTTGCGAAACGATTGCATCGCGAGTTCCCATTAGTGTTGCGTCGATTAAAGATCGCGTTTTAAATTAGAGTTGCGAGAATACCAGTCCCCAACTGCTTCCAATTGGAAGCCTGTTCATGAGCCACCCTGGAGGGTGGCACATCATCATCAGCCAAAGACCACAGCTGAATCTTCCGTGTTTGGTGTTGCGTTTAAAGAGAAAATTCGTGCATAGAGCATCGAGTCATTCTTTCATTAGTGTTGCGTGCAATCGCGATTTTGCTGATTTTTAATACTATTAATGATTAACTTGAATTAGAGTTGCTATTGGACATATTGAAGCACCACTCGCGTCTGATTCTTACAAATTTCTGTTGCTATTGAATTTTTTAATGCTTAAAAGTAGTATACTAGCGTTGCGTTACATAAATATTCTTTAAATAATAATAATTTGTTGGCGGCCCTTCTGGCCACCTACATATATTGCTTGAAGCATTTTTTTTCATTCTTTTTTATTAGAGCCAATTCTTTGGCAATTATTGTTCTACATGGTGTATTTTTCCTTTTCAGCGTTTCATTTTATTTATTTTTCTTAATAATTATAGTACCTGGAGTGTCTGTTGATGGAAATACTGCTAAAAATTTCCATACATAATAGTATATTACCGTGTGGACGAAACGAAGGAAAAGAAAAGAAAAGAATAAAAGGAAATAATTAAAAGAAATAATTTGTAGAATCTTTGATAAATTTATAATAATTGTAGATAGTAGATTTCAATTAGAGACAATACAGTATTCCCTCGAAAGTTGCGAAAAATAGGTATGCAATAGTTGCGTAGAGTTAATTCCCACTCCTGGGGGGTATACCCCTAGAGGCGCCGAGAAGCTCGTTTGCCGATCAGTGTAACGCGATCCGGGTACGGGTATATCGGTGAGGTAATACTAATTCAACGATGAAACTTTGCTATTTCTCATCCTTTTCTTATGAAATTTTTACACAGCATAGCTGACATTTTTCCGATTAAAATGACACCAAACACGATATAATTCGGACTATATTTACCCGCTTAATTAACGTTAGTAAGTTTCGACCGCAGAAAAGGATAGGTAGTGAAAAGAAAAGAGAAGCTGCGATCGTCTTTCGGCTTGGCTGCTCGGGCCGATCGCAGCTTCTCTTTTCTTTTCACTACCTATCCCTTTCTGCGGTCGTGTTTGGTGTTTGGTGTTTGGTGTCATTTTAATCAGAAAAATGTCAGCTATGCTATGTAAAAGTTTCATAAGAAAAGGATAAGAAATAGCAAAGTTTCATCGTTGAATTAGTATTACCTCACTGATATACCCGAACCCGGATCGGGTTACACCGATCGGCAAGTCACTGATACACTGATCAAGTTCAAGTCAGGTTTTTTTCTACTTTTTTTTTCTTTTGAATGTTTAGTTTCTGTGAGATGCGAGATACAGGGAGACTCATGAGTAGTCTCATATTTTTTTTTAATATTTATGATAGAAATATCGTATTTTTCACTGTTACCGAACATCGTAAGAAAAATGTAGCACCTTTCTCAATACGACTTTAGCGCTTAGCGAGACAATAAATAGGCATTTCGTGTGGACGACGAATGACGATGAAACAAAGTCGCGTTAACACTTTATCGACCGCTAGCCTATTAATAGGCTTTTCGATTGCCAACGCTTATCGACCGCTAGCCTATTAATCGGCTTTTAGCTATCGACGGTTTTCGTACAGTGGGTTGTTGTTGTTGTTCTTGACAACAGTTACGCGTCGTCAAAAGGAATAAGCACAACACAATAAGTAGCGAAAAATTAGTCGGTACTGGGAGTAAATGCGCGCGCGACTAAACCGGTACTTACAAGCAGAACGCAAGGCCTTCGGGTCACCGATTTAGTTGAAACTTTGTGGACTTATAGATCTCGTTCTCCTGTTTACGAATATATAGTTTTATAGGGGCAGATACTCAGTAGTTTTTAAAATATTTACCGTTAAACATTCATCATTACCTTGAAATCTATAAGATGCGAAACGTTCGTAAAGATTCCGTGATAGTTGGATGGCTCGGTGGATAGACGTCGGATTTATAAGTCGGAGGACTAGTGTTCAAATCCTTCCATCGGTACAGAATTTTTTTTTCTTCAAATTTTTATATCATTTATTATTTATGTTAATATATTAATAATTTAGTTTCTACTTACCTTTTCTTGTACGAGACGTAACGATAAGCACCGTTTTGTGTGTACTTTATTAAAAATATATTCTGTTGATACCTTATTATTTATAAATATAAAATAAATATGTTAATCATTTATTTGATATTTGCATAATAAGGTATCAACAGAATATATTGTTTAATAAAGTACACAAAAAACGGTGCTTATCGTTACATCTCGTACAAGAAATGGTAAGTAGAAACTAAATTATTAATATATTAACATAAATAATAAATAATACCAAAATTTGAAGAAAAAAAAATTCTGTACCAACAGAAGGATTTGAACACTTGACCTTCGAGTTATGAATCCGACGTCGTTCCACCGAGCCACCACAGCATCTATACAAACGTGTCACATCTTATACATTTCACGGTAATGATAAATGTTTAACTGCAAATATTTTAAAAACTACTGAGTATCTGCCCCTATAATACTATATATTCGTAAACAGGAGACCGAGATCTACAAGTCCACAAAGTTTCAACTAAATCGGTGACCCGAAGGCCTTGCGTTCTCCTTGTTAGTGAGTGGCAGCATCAACCACGAGCGGTCGATAAAGTGTTAAGAATCACGTTGACTACGCGCATTTCCTAATAGAAGATTATTAATTCGAAGATATCTCACTAATTATTCATCCGAAGTCCCACTTACAATTAGCGTAATACTTTTTTACGCAAAATTTTATGATTTATCCGAATTCGAACAAAAATATTGGTCAGTCCATTTAAAAAACTGAAGATGACCCTAATATCTCAATAAAAAAGTAAGGTAATAAGAAACAGATCAGAGAACTGTAGGTACCCCTAGATACCAGGCAACTTTTGTTTGAAACATTTTTTCGTGCAACCTGGAAACTGTTTAGACTTTTGTAGGTTCGATCCCCGTCGGATATCATTTTTTTAAAATGATTTTTTATGTTTGCGATGCAAATATTGATCACTATCATATAGTTAGGAATTCAAAAAAAAATCATTTTAAAAAAATTATATCCGACGGGGATCGAACCTACTAAAGTCTAAACAGTTTCCAGCCGTTCAGCAGCTATGTTCGGCAGGAATCTAAATCTCGGCCCGAGCCGATTCATTTTGCTGATGGCCAGGATTGTAACTTTCGGCCAACCTCAGGTAGTGACTGGGGGTGACCTCGGTCCGGTCTCTGCCGATCGCGTCCGACTTTAGCCGAGCCGAGCCAAAGTCGAACCGTTCGCCCTTTCTTACAAACCAAATCGTATCTCATACCTGTCTCTCCAATTTTGCCAAACCTTGCGCCCCCTCCAAGACCTTATACCTTCACCAGCAGTTCATAGATGACACCAGTATCGTTTGCGACGTTGCCGTTTACAAAAGTTCGACCCGCATGGGTTGCGCGTTAAATGGTAGACCCTGTATACCCCTCGACGGCCTCTCGTGCTGCCACACAGCCTATTTTATAAGCTTAAGAGATACAAGGACCGTGAGATAGAAGGACAGACTACCCATACACAGTAGTCTCTTTTTTTTTTTTCTTTTTCTTTTAAGTATTGGGCCTAACCCCAACCTAACCGCTAGAGGGCGGGTCGGCGAGGCTAAATGGCAAACCTAACCGCAAACCTAAATCCAAACTTAACCGCGTAAGCACGGGCCGGCGAGGCGTAAGAGTAAACCTGACCAAAGTAATAGGGACAGACTACTCATAAGTAGTCTCACTTTTTTTATTTTCTATCTTTTAACACTATTCCTGCCGCGTTTTTAACATTTCGATTAGAATTTCCTATAGACAACGTAATTGCATCGCCTTTAACACGTTCCCGCCGGCACCGGAATTGGTGTTCCGCGCTGTGGGACGGCACTCCTATTCATGCATCGCTTCATCGGGCGGCGCTGAATGTCTCGACTAGTGTCCAAACTTGTGTCTACCATTAGTATTCATTTCTATCCCCACCACTTGGGGTGGTGCCCCCCTGAGTGAGTTCGGGTCCCCTTTGATGTTGTGGCAGCCGATCAGTGTTACGCGATCTGGGTCGGGTATATCGGTGAGGTAATACTAATTCAACGATGAAACTTTGCTACTTCTCATCCTTTTCTTATGAAACTTTTACATAGCATAGCTGACATTTTTCTGATTAAAATGACACCAAACACGATATAATTTGGATCATATTTACATTATTTAGTAGGAGGTGTATAATGCATTGTGAACAGTAAATATGGTCCAAATTATATCGTGTTTAGTGTCATTTTAATCGGGAGATTGTAACGTACATGTTGGTAAAATTTCATTAAAAACAGGCCAAAAAGGCAGAAGTTTTATTCTTAAATTTTGATCGGGTTAGTATTGTCTCACGTACACGGGTATGTCAGAAATAACTCGTTTATCTCTATAAGTTTGTTATATTTCTAAAAGAATGCTGATTCGATGGAGGTTCTGGGGTAAGTGCCGTGGGGTTCATCACAGTCCTCTTACCAAAAGGCATAGCCTTCCCCACTCCGTGGCCAGATCCTCCAGGAACAGAGTCCCTATTCTTTAGCAATGCGACGTCAGGTCGCTTGCCATATTTAAACTCTCTCTTCTATCTCATAAACAATCCCTCGACACTCGATAGTTGGAAAACCCAAAGCGGTCGCCAGCCATCGCCCGCCGACAGGATGTTTGGTTTCATTCATTCATTTCCAAGATACTCTTTGACCACGCGTAGGACTGCGTCCCCATCATAAATTATCCACAGGGTGCGTAGCACTTCGCCACCCGATCCTATTCCTTTCTTTAAAAATACGCTATCGCTAACAGGTATCTAATCTTGCCTCTATCTTGGAACGCTCGAGAATCGTGTCTGCACAAGATTAGTGACCACATTCAGTCCCGAGCGAGGGACTGTATGCATGTACCACCGGTGGTGCACGCCGCCCGATGGGACAATTATACATGTACCACCGGTGGTACACGCCGCCCGATGGGACCACCATCGATGTACCACCGGTGGTACATGCCGGCGGGAACGTGTTAAACTTGACGACTTTTCCTAAAATATACGTATAATACATTTTTCAATATTCATTTCTTCCTTTATCGTTTGTTTTCGGAGAAAAATTTGTAGTCCGTCTTACCAGAAAACTCAAAATTCCCCAGGTTAGGTTAGGAAACTAAAAATTCCCCAGAAGACTCAAAATTCCCCAGGAAACTCAAAATCCCCCTGGTTAGGTTGGGAAAACTCTAAATTCCCCAGAAAACTCAAAATCCCCTGGTTAGGTTGGGAAACTCAAAATTCCCCAGGCAAGGCTGGGAAACTCAAAACCCCCCAGATTTTTCAAAATTTCCCTAGGGTAGGTTGGGAAACTTAAAATTCCCCAGATTTTCAAAAAATTCGCTAGGTTAGGTTGGGAAACTCAAAATTCCCCAGATTTTCAAAAAAGTCCCTGGGTTATGTTGGGAAACTAAAAATTCCCCAGCTTAGGTTGGGAAACTCAAGATTCCCCAGATTTTCAAAAGAGTCCCTGGGTTAGGTTGGGAAACTCAAAATTCCCCAGGCTAGGTTGGGAAACCCAAAATTCCCCAGGCTAGGTTGGGAAACTCAAAATTCCCCAGATTTTCAAAAAGTCCCTGGGTTAGGTTGGCAAACTCAAAATTCCCCAGATTTTCAAAATAGTCCCTGGGTTAGGTTGGGAAACTCAAAATTCCCCAGATTTTCAAAAGAGTGCCTGGGTTAGGTTGGGAAGCTCAAAATTCCCCAGGCTAGGTTGGGAAACTCAAAATTCCCCAGATTTTCAAAAAGTCCCTGGGTTAGGCTGGGAAACTCAAAATTCCCCAGATTTTCAAAAGAGTCCCTGGGTTAGGTTGGGAAACTCAAAATTCCCCAGATTTTCAAAAGTCCCTGGGTTAGGTTGGGAAACTCAAAATTCCCCAGATTTTCAAAAGAGTCCCTGGGTTAGGTTGGGAAACTCAAAATTCCCTAGATTTTCAAAAGAGTCCCTGGGTTAGGTTGGGAAACTCAAAATTCCCCAGATTTTCAAAAGTCCCTGGGTTAGGTTGGGAAACTCAAAATTCCCCAGATTTTCAAAAGAGTCCCTGGGTTAGGTTGGGAAACTCAAAATTCCCTAGATTTTCAAAAGAGTCCCTGGGTTAGGTTGGGAAACTCAAAATTCCCCAGGTTAGGTTGGGAAATTCAAAATTCCCCAGATTTTCAAAAATTCTCCAGGTAAGGTTGGGAAACTCAAAATTCCCCAGGTTAGGTTGGGAAACTCAAAATTCCCCAGGTTAGGCTGGGAAACTCAAAATTCCCCAGATGTTCAAAAATTCCCCAGGTTAGGTTGGGAAACTCAAAATTCCCCAGGTTAGGTTGGGAAACTCAAAATTCCCCAGGTTAGGCTGGGAAACTCAAAATTCCCCAGGCTAGGTTGGGAAACTCAAAATTCCCCAGGTTAGGTTGGGAAACTCAAAATTCCCCAGGTTAGGTTGGGAAACTCAAAATTCCCCAGGTTAGGCTGGGAAACTCAAAATTCCCCAGGCTAGGTTGGGAAACTCAAAATTCCCCAGGTTAGGTTGGGAAACTCAAAATTCCCCAGGTTAGGTTGGGAAACTCAAAATTCCCCAGGTTAGGTTGGGTTAGGTTAGGTTAGGTTGGGTTAGGTTAGGTTAGGTTAGGTTAGGTTAGGTTAGGTTAGGTTAGGTTAGGTTAGGTTAGGTTAGGTTAGGTTAGGTTAGGTTAGGTTAGGTTAGGTTAGGTTAGGTTAGGTTAGGTTAGGTTAGGTTAGGTTAGGTTAGGTTAGGTTAGGTTAGGTTAGGTTAGGTTAGGTTAGGTTAGGTTAGGTTAGGTTAGGTTAGGTTAGGTTAGGTTAGGTTAGGTTAGGTTAGGTTAGGTTAGGTTAGGTTAGGTTAGGTTAGGTTAGGTTAGGTTAGGTTAGGTTAGGTTAGGTTAGGTTAGGTTAGGTTAGGTTAGGTTAGGTTAGGTTAGGTTAGGTTAGGTTAGGTTAGGTTAGGTTAGGTTAGGTTAGGTTAGGTTAGGTTAGGTTAGGTTAGGTTAGGTTAGGTTAGGTTAGGTTAGGTTAGGTTAGGTTAGGTTAGGTTAGGTTAGGTTAGGTTAGGTTAGGTTAGGTTAGGTTAGGTTAGGTTAGGTTAGGTTAGGTTAGGTTAGGTTAGGTTAGGTTAGGTTAGGTTAGGTTAGGTTAGGTTAGGTTAGGTTAGGTTAGGTTAGGTTAGGTTAGGTTAGGTTAGGTTAGGTTAGGTTAGGTTAGGTTAGGTTAGGTTAGGTTAGGTTAGGTTAGGTTAGGTTAGGTTAGG
>OY757219.1:17901609-18043235 GCA_963583965.1 Nomada ferruginata | reverse complement strand
TAACCTAACCTAACCTAACCTAACCTAACCTAACCTAACCTAACCTAACCTAACCTAACCTAACCTAACCTAACCTAACCTAACCTAACCTAACCTAACCTAACCTAACCTAACCTAACCTAACCTAACCTAACCTAACCTAACCTAACCTAACCTAACCTAACCTAACCTAACCTAACCTAACCTAACCTAACCTAACCTAACCTAACCTAACCTAACCTAACCTAACCTAACCTAACCTAACCTAACCTAACCTAACCTAACCTAACCTAACCTAACCTAACCTAACCTAACCTAACCTAACCTAACCTAACCTAACCTAACCTAACCTAACCTAACCTAACCTAACCTAACCTAACCTAACCTAACCTAACCTAACCTAACCTAACCTAACCTAACCTAACCTAACCTAACCTAACCTAACCTAACCTAACCTAACCTAACCTAACCTAACCTAACCTAACCTAACCTAACCTAACCTAACCTAACCTAACCTAACCTAACCTAACCTAACCTAACCTAACCTAACCTAACCTAACCTAACCTAACCTAACCTAACCTAACCTAACCTAACCTAACCTAACCTAACCTAACCTAACCTAACCTAACCTAACCTAGGGCATTTTGGAAAATCTGGGGAATTTTGAGTTTCCCAACCTAACCTAGGGCATTTTGGAAAATCTGGGGAATTTTGAGTTTCCCAACCTAACCTGGGGAATTTTGAAAATCTGGGGAATCTGCATCTCCCAACCTAACCTGGGGGATTTTGAAAATCTGGGGGATTTTGAGTTTCCCAACCTAACCTAGGGCATTTTGGAAAATCTGGGGAATTTTGAGTTTCCCAACCTAACCTAGGGCATTTTGGAAAATCTGGGGAATTTTGAGTTTCCCAACCTAACCTAGGGAGTTTTTGAAAATCTGGGGAACTTTGAGTTTCCCAACCTAACCTAGGGTTTTGGAAAATCTGGGGAATTTAGAGTTTCCCAACCTAACCTGGGCAATTTTGAGTTTCCCAGCCTAACCTAGGGGATTTTGGAAAATCTGGGGAATTTTGAGTTCCCCAGTCTAACCTGGGGAATTTTGAGTTTCCCAACCTAACCTAGGGGGTTTTGGAAAATCTGGGGAATTTTGAGTTTCCCAACCTAACCTAGGGCATTTTTCGGAAAATCTGGGGACTTTTGAGTTTCCCAGCCTAACCTGGGGAACTTTGAGGTGCTGGGGAATTTTGAGCTTCCCAACCTAACCTAGGGAAATTTTGACAATCTGGGGAATTTCGCGTTTCCCGACCTAACCTAGGGGATTTTGGAAAATCTGGGGAATTTTGAGTTTCCCAACCTAACCTAGGGCATTTTCGGAAAATCTGGGGACTTTTGAGTTTCCCAGCCTAACCTGGGGACTTTTGAGTTTCCCAGCCTAACCTGGGGAACTTTGAGGTGCTGGAGAATTTTGAGCTTCCCAACCTAACCTAGGGAAATTTTGACAATCTGGGGAATTTCGCGTTTCCCGACCTAACCTGGAGAATTTTCAGTTTTCTGGGGAATTTTGAGTTTCCCAACCTAACCTGGGGAATTTTCAGTTTTCTGGGGAATTTTCAGTTTCCCAACCTAACCGGGGAGGTTTTGAGTTTTCTGGGGAATTTTGAGTTTCCCAACCTAACCGGGCGGGTTTTGAGTTTCCTGGGGAATTTTGAGTTTCCCAACATAACCAGGGGGGTTTTGAGTTTCCTGGGGAATTTTGTGTTTCCCAACCTAACCTAGGGAATTGTGAGTTTTCGGGGGAATTTCTGAGTCTTCTGGGGCATTTCGGGTTTCCCAGCCTAACCTGGGGAACTTTGAGGTACTGGGGAATTTTGAGTTTCCCAACCTAACCTAGAGAAATTTCGAAAATCTGGGGAATTTCGAGTTTCCCGACCTAACCTGGGGAATTTTCAGTTTTCTGGGGAATTTTGAGTTTCCCGACCTAACCTGGGGAATTTTCAGTTTTCTGGGGAATTTTGAGTTTCCCGACCTAACCTGGGGAATTTTCAGTCTTCTGGGGAATTTTCAGTTTCCCCAACCTAACCAGGGGGATTTTGAGTTTCCCAACCTAGCCTAGGGAATTTTGAGTTTTCGGGGGAATTTCTGAGTCTTCTGGGGCATTTCGAGTCTTCTGGGGAATTTGAGTTTCTATGGAATTTGGAGTTTTCTGGGGAACTTCTGAGTCTTCTGGGGAATTTGAGTTTCTATGGAATTTTGAGTTTTCTGGGGAACTTCTGAGTCTTCTGGGGTATTTCGAGTCTTCCGGGGAATTTTGAGTTTTCTGGGGGAATTTTGGGTCTTCTGGAGAATCTTGAGTCTTCTGGGCAATTTTGAGTTTTCTGGGGATTCTTGAGTTTCCTGGGAAATTTTGACTCTTCTGGGGATTTTTGAGTTTTCTGGGAAATTTCTTGACTTTTTGGGGATCTTTTGGGGCTTTCTGAGGTTTTTTTAGGGCTTTTTGAGCTTTTTTGGAGCTCTTTGGAGTTTTTTGGTGGCTTTTTGGGAGCTTGTTGAGTTTTTGGGGGCTTTTTTGGAGCTTTTTCAGCTTTTTTTAGCCTCCTTTGAGCCCTTTTTGAGCCTTTTTGAGCCTTCTTTGAGCTTTTTGGAGATTTTTCTAACCTTCTTGAGCATTTTTTAACTTTTTTGGATCAAATGCTCAAAAAAGCTCACTCCAACATAACTCCAACGTAAGTCCAACATAACTCCAACATAATGCCAACCTAACCTGGGTTTTGTTGGGGTTATGTAGGGGTTACCTAGGGGGTTAGGCCCAGCTCTGAGAATCCACGCTGGGATGGGCAAACCCTACATCCAGTCCGGGTACTAGGTAGTCCGGAGCCTGGTTCAGGACCCTGTTGAGTACGAATACCCAACACACCCACCCACAATCTTGATTTTACTATCACTTCGAAAAAATAAGCATTTACTCGCGACCCAAATACCTCCCCTCTCCTAAGGACAGTCGAGCACATACAAAATCAGAGTCAGAACTCTTGCTCGCATTGCTATATATGCGTTCCCCTGACGGGTGCCAGGCAGACGAGCATAGCTCCAATCCGTTGCTGACACCCGCCTGGTGCGCGGGGTTCGCCCAAAACCGAGACCGCTGCACTACCCTTACCATGAATGGCTAAGGCTACAGCTGCCTTCCCGGTGTCCTACTAATTTCCCGCGGGAAATTTCTGATTTCAGGCCCCAAAAAACTAAGCCGGTTCTGTTCATTCCAAGCCAGCGTGGTGAATCACACGCACTCTCGATGATTAATATCGTCCACTGATAAGCTAAGCTAATATGTATTTGCACCTTCCCGAAGGAGGCGCCTCCCTTACCCCATCGCCCGTCCAGACATACCCGCACACACCACGCGTGTCGTTAGTTTATTTAAGTCACACTCGTACTTAGAAAATTTACAATTTGCGATGGGTAGCCCTGTACCACGCGTCGGGCTACCTACGTGCACGCTCCTTCGCTCTCGATTAACTAATGTCCATAAATTGTCAATGTGGCTACATCCGCACTGCCGAAACGCTATGAATAACGCGCACTACACTGACACGCGTAAACACTACTCCGACTGGGCTTTGCGCAGGAACGTGATAGCAAAATTTTAATCCAATAACTCAATTACAGTGATCATACTTCGAGTCGAACCAGGCATCAAGGACTGCCCAGGGCCCTTGCAAATTGATAATGACCATCGATTAACGATATCTCTAACTCTTTCTCAAATACTCCCAATATATTACCTATTGTTTATATTGCTTTTAATATGTGTATTACCCAGCAAACGAATCAATCGACCGCTCCTAAATTGTTATCGCTATCGATAGCTACAATTATATAGTCGATCATCGGTTCGATATCACTAAATATTAACCCTAGTTAACGCGATAGCGTAACAGTATCATCAAATATATAGTCTCATAGCATTCTCGTTGCCTTGTACTTATTGCAAGACTATTCCTGCCTTTGTAATACCTGTCTTATATCCTATATTCTAACGAGCTATCGATTAATCATATTTCCTTACGTTAATTATGTCTATTTTATCTTTTCCCTGTTTTTTCTTTCCCCGTATTAAATACTCTAACCAACTTACTATTAATCGTAATACATTACGCTAATTATAACTATTTACTGTTTTTGTTTTCCTAAATCCTGTTTTTTGTTTACCCATATTAAATATTCTAACCAACTTACTATTAATCGTAATACGTTACGTTAATTACATCTATTTACTGTTTTTGTTTTTACTGTTTGTTATTTCCCTATATTCTATCGTAATGGTTTCCCTGTTTTTATTATCCTATATTTTAACAAACTTAATACTAATTACATTGTGTTACGTTTATTATATCTATTTTTATGTTTTTTCCTGTTTTTATTCCCTATAATCTATTGTAATGATAGTACTAATTATATTCTATATATTAAATGTATACTGTATTTTCAATTCTTACAGCATGCTCCCAATGTGCAATCTGTTGTAAGACTATTCCTGTTTTTATTTTCCTATATTCTAACAAACTTCCTACTAATTATGTTGCGTTACGTTAATTATATCTATTTTATGTTTCTGTTTTTCCTGTTTTTTAATTCCCTATATTCTATCCTGATGGTAGTACTAATTATATTCTATACAATAATTACATCTTCTATTATCAAATCTTACAGCATGCAGGTTGGGGTTAATCCTAATACGACTCCGACCCTCGCGCGTTTTTCCTCAGCTTTCCCGCGTTTTCCCCAAATACGCGCGTACCCTGACGCCCTTACCGAGAAGCGTAGCATTGCCACCTCCACGCGCCCAAGGACGAATACAAAACTCAACAAGAACCAACCCCATTGGACGAGGACGATTTCGAAGGAGGACCAAGGAAATCAGGAATAGGAACCGGAGCTGTAATGGAGAGAAGAAGAAGCCCTGCACATCAGAATATAAAGTAAAGTCGCGCAGACGAGACCTACTAGAGTCGCACTCAGATCACCTTGTACAATTCAATACTAGTTCTTACAATAAAACAGTATATCTTTACAAGTCTTTATAAAAATTGGTGTTCTTTGAATATTCCGCGCTTCTCCACAAGCAGAGCGGTTCAGCGCTCCACGGGCAACCGAACCTACACAAAGTCCCCGTATCCCACCAATCGTGACGCAACACCTGCAACTGCGCCCTCCCGAGGAAGGCGCCTCCCCCACATTGAGAAGGTATTGCATTCGCACAAAAACACCACACGCGCAAAAATTTATTTAGGTTCGCAGTCGTACTTATAATATTACATCTTAGCATAGCAGCCCCATACCACACGTCGGGCTGCATTCGTGCACTCTCGTTCATACTTCTTGTCTAAAACGTCGATAAGTTGTCAACTTGGCATATAGCACAGAATTACACTATGCGCGCACTCCCGATAGTACACGAGTCACTGATGGTCATGGACACTGCGCAAGATAGTGACAACAAAAGTTACAACAGACAAACTGTCTGCACTTTCTCTATTCCGAGTCTAACAGGGCGCGAAAGCTGCCCAGGACCCTCGCAAATTGATACCGATCACCAACCGGCATGATTCCAACTTACCTACCAACTATTACTCATATATTTAGCTATTATTTATTATTTATTATTTATTTATATATATATATTGCATCTATCCTGTATGCTCTACGTATTTCCCATAAAACTATTACCATTTAATTGTTTAATTATTCTATTTACATAACCTGATTCTCCAAATAGCTATTATTATTTAAGATCTAATTATCCTATTACCTACATTTTTGATCTTTTCTGTGTTTTATATCTTATTAAACTATGCTTATTTTATATTCTCAATATGGCTAAAACTATTTAATTATTTAGCTATACAATTATCTGTATTTTTGTTTTATTTTTCTTCTTTTTATTTCTTATTATTATATACTAAGTAATAATTACGCACTGTATTCTCAATTTAACTGTTACTATTTAGTTATGTGTTATTCTACTATTTGTATTTTGGTCTTTTATTTCTTTTTATTTCCTATTATCTGTGTATTAAATTATGTTTATTTAAATTCTCAATATAGCTGAAACTATCTAATTATTTAGTTATACTATTATCTGTATTTTTGTTTTATTTTTCTTCTTTTTATTTCTTATTATTTATATATTAAGTAATAATTACGCACTGTATTCTCAATTTAACTGTTACTGTTTAATAATTAGTTATTCTACTATTTGTAATTTTGGTCTTATCTTTCTATTTATTTCCTGTTATCTATGTATTAGATTATGCTTATTTTATGTTCTCAAAATAGCTGAAACTATTTAATTATTTAGTTATTCTATTATCTGCATTTTAATCTTTTCCTTTCTTTATTTCCTATTACAATTGTTACGATTTAATTATTTAGTTATTCCATTGTTCGTATTTTGTTTTTTCCTACTTTTTATTTCCTGTATCCATATATTAAGCAATTATATTCTCAATATAGCTGTTACTGTCTAGTTATTTAATTATTACTATTTATTTGCTTAAATCATCCAATCTTCTATTACTGGTTTAGGTCCCTGTTTCCTGTCGTGGTAATCTGTTCCCAATAGGTAATCTGCTTCCCTGTTTTTCCACGATATTCGATGCCGCACTGTCCCCCCCATTTGCGTTGATCGTTCCTGGCATTTCGCACCGCGCGTCGCTGACTCCTGCTTTCTTGGCGCTCCCGCTGCCATTCCATTTCTCCATGCGCCGGGCTGTCCTCTGGTTCGGATTCTATCCGCCTGACGTGCCTCCTCTTCCTCGTTCCTGTGGGTGGCGAGTACGCTGTGTCGTCCTGCAATATCTGTGGGGTGCGAGAGTTCTTGGAAGACGTGTATAAATGGTTTACATGAGTCGTATGATAAGAAGTATCGAATGTGCCGCGAGGTGTGAATGACGAGCGTTAGGGGAAATGTCAAATACGGAACGAGTGCATGTTTATATCTGGGAAGGAGCGAACGATTTCGGAGAATGCACGTGGAGGCTTGAGTACATGGTGACCCGTGGTCGAAATGTGACACGTGGCAAGGGTGTGTGTGTCGGTGTGAGTCCTAAATGAGTGAGAGCAAATGAGAGATAGAATGAGAGGAAAACTGTGAGTGAAAGAATATATGGAGTGGACGTTGCGTGCGCGAGTTAGATTAAAGTCAGAGTCGAATAAGAGCAGAAGAGATTTGGGTTTGAATCAGAGCAGAATGAAAGCAGTATCGAAAGAGAATAGATTAGAGTCAGATTTGAGAGAGAGTGGAGAGAGTTAAGTTATAACCGAGACGTGTACTTCTTTAAGTTTATAATAAATATAGTTAGCGATTCTTCAATTTGTTTCATTACCCTGCTTCTGATCCGGTCGCTTATCAAATCCCATCTTACATATCTTCCTCTTAACTTTTTCAATTTCCTTCGAGGCTTCCCACTTTTTCCTTTCCAATTCGTGGTTCGCTTTCTCTTGCAGCAGTTCCGCCGTTTTCTTCTCCAAGGCGATCTTGAGTCCCGATATGGATTCCATGGTTTCTTCGCCTCCTTGATCTGCCATGGTCTGTGCAAGCTTGCACGCCGCAGCATCCTTACAGATTTAATCATAATTCTCATAGATTTTAGCTAAACCAGCCACAGGCCTGTTTGCAGCCCCTACTCCCATTCATCCTGCATCCTACCCAAATTTCTCTTGAGGGAATCCAATTGTGGCTTTAGGATTGCAGCGGCCGTTGGGGACTCGCTGCATTTTCTTATTACTTCCTGCCTCCTGCATCTCCACCTAGGTCTCCCCAAACTTCTCCTTAACTGAATAAAGGTTCCCTATCGCACTCTTTACTCTTTGGTACGCATCTTTCCACTCGCTGCTGTCTTTCCCAATTTTCTCCGTCAACTCCTTCAACGGTGTTACAGAGAACTAGATATGCGCAATAGAAAAATAATATAATGAGTAATGGACAAACATAGACTTGGAAAAGTCTATGACGCCATGTTGTTCCCTGAGTCACCAGGACCAAGGAGCAGTAGTTGGAAATTGCCAAAGGATCCACAACAGACCCTCCAACGTGGCGTTAGTGGGGGCAAGATAACGCACGGTAGAAAAGGGCTCCCAAAACAGGAGTCGAGGCTTTTTGAATTATACCATCGTCACGTGCGGATTGCCTAAATTTTAATAAAGTTTCGTTACGTTTAGTAAATACGGTATTCCTTACTTTTCCTTCGATTCTGTAAAATAGTCAAGTTTCGTATACTCCCTCGCGGTGCGGAACTCTCTACATAACAACGGCGGCAGCACCACCGGCATCTCCGATATTTCATCGTAATGCCTAATGATGATAGGCGATGGCGTGCGCTGGGAGCTTTCTCCATCCACGTCCGAACATCCTTCGGACATCCTCCCCCAATCCATATCAGCCGCAGTAGTTTTTACAATGTCAGTCGTGCAGACCCTTGCTTCGGGCAAATTCCTCTTCTTCGCGCTTGAATTTGCCATTTCGATCTGTTCGTCGCACCTCGTGGTCGACTTAACCTCAAAATCGCTAGGTCACTTTCTACTACTATCGGCCGCGTGAAAATTTAATTTAATTTTCCGCTTCGAGCCACGTCGCACCGCTCGGAAATTAATATATCACCGCAATTGACGCAAAATTGTCGCTTCCCGCGCGTATAGCGCACCTCGTGGCCGGCTAACCTCCAATTCGGGCACGCGGTCGCACACTTTTAAATTTTTCCGCCGCGTAAAAAATTAACACCTTGAGATCCGTCGTACTGCTCAGTTATTGATAGCTTTTCGGCTAGTCGCAACGACAAAGCCGCGACTATACCGCAATACACAAGCTGATTCTTCGCGCACCCGCCACGATGCGTTGCACGGAGGTTAGGAAGCACCTTCCGATCAGTTTTCTTGTAGTATTGTGGCGGCGATAAGCCGGCGCCACGTCTCCGTCTTATGTTTAAATCGAAACCGTAGTGTGACAGGAAGTATCGAATGTAGCGTGAGGTGCGAATGAAGAGTGTTAGTTGAAACGTCGAGCGAATGTTGACTTCTAGGGAATGCACGAGAAGCTTTCAGTGCATGGTGACCCGTGGTCGACCTGTGACACGTGGCAAGGGTGTGTGTGTCGGTGTGGGTCCTAATGAGTGAGAACGAATGAGGAATAGAATGAGAGGCAAGCTGCGAGTGAGAGAATATATGGAGTGGATGAAGCGAGCGAGAGTCAGAGTGAATCCAGTACGAGCTGTCGCGAGCGTCGCGACCGTGTGTGGCGACTCGCCTACGCACCATTGGCTGTGGAGTCGCGGATTTATTTCATCGAAATTCCCGCCTCCTTCCCGGCAGATTCTCCGCTCTTGATTGGCCGAGAGCGTTCAACCAATCATTGCGAGAGCGCAAGACGTCTCTCTAACTTCATTGGGCGAGAGCAGCAACACGATGTTGAATGCGGCGGAAATGCGAATTCTCCTGGCGGGAATTTCGATGAAATAAATCCGCGACTCCACAGAAGCTAAATTGAATATCAGAAGGAAACCTGAAAGAAAATCAAGAAGAGAATTCAATTTCCTGAAGTACAACTTTCTTAAAAATATATATCATATGATCTTAAAAACTAGACAACGAAATATTATTGCAGTGGTGAACACGGCGGGCTTAAAAGCTAAAACATAACTTAAAAATAAACCCTACTTTCTTAAATTTTAGATTAGATTCGAATACGCCCTGCCTGACTAAAGAGCTAAGTTAAGACTAGAATCACCCTACCTAGTATAACATCTAAGGGTTCGATTAAAAGAACAATTTCAATAATATCCCACCTACATAAGAATGTGACAGATAGTTTATCATATTATTGTAGGTACAAGTAGGCATAGACTTAATTCCTCTCCAATTAGTCCATATTAATTTCGTGGTCCATGCCTTCCTAGAACAGACAACTGGCAACAATTTT
Source organism: Nomada ferruginata (assembly GCA_963583965.1). Taxonomy (NCBI): domain Eukaryota; kingdom Metazoa; phylum Arthropoda; class Insecta; order Hymenoptera; family Apidae; genus Nomada; species Nomada ferruginata. The sequence goes on along the minus strand of OY757219.1, from coordinate 18,033,281 downwards.
TGGTTTCATTAACCCTGCCTAATTAAGAGTCTAATAATATCAAATCGTGTAAAACCTGTCTGTATAAAAGGGCAGCGACAGAGGCACGGGTAAGGGCCGGGCACGGGCAGGGTGAGAGTGTGGTCATATTATGCATATTTTAAGCAATCCTCTTCTTTAGCTGAGTCCTTTCAAGCCTTCTGAAACAAAGACAAACTGGAAGTAATTAGTAAAGTATTATAAAAAATGTTAAACTCACAAATGGGATCTACGAGGCTGGCTCTTTATAGTTTCCAGTTGTGCCTCTGATACCTTGAATCTGTAACAATCTGGTGCATTGAATTAGTAACGTCCATTCAAGTCATGCAATGAATCAAGCAGGGGGGAATGGGATGGGGAGGCGAGTATCGAAAGTGACTGCTACCGAGCAGCCCGCGAGCCCTCGGCTCAGAGTTTGGACAGTAACGCGACTTACAATCGACACCTGTTTCGATACCGAGCCACAGCAATCATTGAAGCACGGATATGTAAGACCACAACCACGATTCCAGAATATGTCAAGCACCCAAGGTGCTTGACGTGGTCTGACGGGCAGGAATATCCTACTAGACGGGTCACCTGTCCAGAACCACAGTCACAGCCTCGCACACCGCTCGTCGCTGAAAGTGCAACCCAAATATCGCCACAGGTGTCAACAGCGCCTTACCACCCGTCCTCCGGGCCGAGAACGGAAAAGGGAATGAAGCTAACAGTGGTGAATTGAATAAGAAGAAAACAACTTCCATCAACAGACATTCCAGGTGGTATAATTATTAAGGAAAACAAAATAAAAAGAAAGGCAAATATAAAACGCTGATTTGAAAAAGTTCCTGGTTCAGGAACAGGCTTCCAGTCGGAAGCAGATGGGGACTAGTACTCGCAACTCTACTTAAAAACGCGATCTTTAATCGACGCAACGCTAACTGGAACTCGCGATCCAATCATTTCGCAACACTATTTATTAAGACTGATAGAAAGCGAACAGTAAATTATTTGTAATATCCAAAATTAAGCAAATTGAAGATCCTCTGAAAAATGAACTGAAAGTTCCAATACGCGAAAGCTGTTTCCACAACACTAGAAGCTCACATGTAAAGTATATTATAAAATACTACAATTTAACTAACAATCAGAATAGCAATAAGTGGCATTCAACGCAACACTAACCCGACCCGTTCGCAAGTTTTTCGCAACTCTAAAGCAACGCGATATTTTTGGGAGGGCTGTATCGTTGGGCCGGAATGTGCATCGGCCAAGTACAAATAAAAATTCTACAAATGAAAATGCAAGCACAGTGACAAAGTAGTAAGAAAGAATGATTCCCCATTCTTAAAAAGAATGGGGTACCATTGGTAGTTGCCCTCTTGAGTGACAGTTTGTCGGGCCTCTTCGGCATATAGCCTCTCCACTTCGTTGGACCCAAGGGCCAGCTGAAACTTAATCTAGGCTCGAGGCTCTAATCGAAAACCAAAGAAAAACTTATAAAGGTGAAATAAAAAGTTTGAATCGCGGAGCTAAATGGAACACACGTGGCCGAATCACGACCAAATAAAATCGTAAAATTGTGATTACGGAAAATCACATAGATTACGATTAAAATTTTAATCGTTCTTCGTTCACACGTGCAGCCTCGAGCATAATGTAACACGTTTCGTTTCGGATCCTAAATCGCGACCACGACCGCGAAGAATTCGAAAAATCGATAGGCAAAGCCAGAGACGAACGCATTTTTGTTCGCGCCATAGCTTCACCGTCGACTTTTCAAATCAGATTTCCTGAAACAGGTTGAACACGCGAAATAGTGCCTACCCGATCAGAGACTGTGTCAACCTGCCCGGCCCTACCTACTTATATCTATCAATCGCACCAGAAAGTATGCTACCTATCCTACCTAGACCTATATTTAAAAAATGGCAAACAGACACACCAACACACCACACTCCACGGTTCTCGGTCAAACACTTGGGCGCAAAAGCCTACACTAGGGAGGCGCCCCGGGACACCCCCGACACCCAAGTGCTGTCACACAACTTGCACACTCTAATGTACGTACCATTTTTCTGAAATCGACTGACAGTGGCTGGGATCTCTGCGTTCACGTGGAAAAAACCACGTCGCGGTTGAGATATTTAATAGATATTTAATAGAATAATTAAATAGCACCGATTCAAGAGGTACTTGATAGCAATTGATAAGTATATCCGATTCTTTTTGGCATTTGGCCTCTGTCATCTTAAAAATCATGTCTCTGTTTTAAGTTTTAAATCAATCGACATCTTATCTTGGTCATAATAGCTACATTTTAGTACGGAACGAAGCAAATCCACAGCCTAACCACACACACAATGCGAATATTACGTCGTGCACGATACACCAACGCACTGTCAGTCGCCAACAATAAATCATTTTATGGCTTACAAACTAAAAAATATCATCGTGCTCTACCACCGTTTTCCCACCCAAGTAGCACCGGGGCACGTGAGTGGGATCCGGGCAGTGAACACGGAAAGGGTTAAACCTGAAAATCCTCGTCTAAAAAGATGATAAAGACATACTGATTTTCTAACGGGCTAAACATATAATTTGATTAATGTATGATTTTATTTTATTGAAGAGAAAATGAAATGACTCTACTTTATTAGAAAAATTATGCAATGACTCTAGTTTATTAAAAGAATTGTCCAATGACTCTACTTTATTAGAAAAATTGTGCAATGACTCTACTTTATTAGAAAAAATATTCAATCACTCTACATTAATATACCTTGAATGAAATTGAAACATCCTCGGGTGTTCCCGTTAACAAAGCATTGCTTCTAAAACGCAAGGTTGGTTTTAAAGTAGATTGCTTTGATTTCGAGATCTACCCGTTCGCGTATTGTCTTCTTGTACATTCAGGTTTAATTAATATCTTGTACGGCAAAAGTGAACGTATTGATATCTCTAAACGTTTAAGACCAATATAGATATCGGATAATAAAATTATTCGATACTTCCAACAAATTGACAAGGTAAGTAAATACCTTTACTTTATATATAATCAAAGTACAAAAAAGAGGAACGACTACTCTCTTACTAACAATTTATTATAACTGTGCAGTAATTGCAATTGACAAATAAACGAAGTCGAAGGGTATTCGACTTCTCCACTACAAACTAATGCACATATAATACTGGACGTTACTTTATATTCATTTAATAATTAATAACTATTTAAATATCGTTTCGTCCGTATTCAATTAAATACTCTATTATAAAAAGATATATAGTGATATATCTTATACTAAATATGATCTGTTTTAGAATTATCAAGCTATTTAAAAACGCGTTGTACAAGAAGACCTATCCTCCTATAATATAAAACAGTAAAAAAGTTACTACTCATGAGTATATTTCCATATACCCATGGTCACAGTGCTTGCCAGAAAAATCTACGTAATTACAACCAGTCACTCGTGTCGGTTCGGACCTTTCGTCCTGCGACATGATTGAGTGACCAGAGGAACTTTAAAGCATGCCACTCACCGGTTGCAGACTCACCAGGGGTGCGGTCAAGCTCGTCGCCATCGAAGCCATGGAAGCTGCTGAAACATTCAAAAAGAGCAAACAACATCTAAAATCTATGTATTTTCAGTACTTTTCGAATGTGTTAATTATCAAAGATTATTGCAATACAAGATTAAAGAAATACAGAGATACTTACTCTTCAAGTTGCTGGATGAAAGCCCGAACTCGCCGAACAGGACACTGACTCTAATGGAACACTTATGATTGACAAACAAAGTGATTCTAATTTCGCGAGAGTATTTCGGAGCAAACACTGACTCTAATTTCGCGTCTCTTTACTTTTATTTATGTTGAATTATTCTTAAGAGCGGTTGCGCTCAAAAAATAATAAAAAGAACTTTGACGGAACAAGCACTGACTCTACCAACCGCATTGCGCGCGGCCAACAATATCGTAATGGTGATACAATTGAGCCCATGGCAGCTTCTGAAACATACAAAAGAACAGAGAACATTGAAATCATTGCATTTTCAGTACTTTTCGAACATGATAATAATCAAAGATCATTGCAATATACGATTAAAGAAATACACAAGTACTTACTCTTCAAGTTGATGGATGAAAGCCCGAACTCGCCGAACAGCATAGGTGTTGACTCTAATACCGGAATACTTATCGCGATAAAAAAAAATAAGATAAAGGACTACTATCGCGCGCGTTTTATAATTGTGATCGACGAACAAAGTGACTCTATTTTTCGCGAGAGCAATATTTGGAAGCAAACACTGACTCTACTTTCGCGTATCTTTACTACTATTTATATTTAATTATAATTATTAAGAGCGGTTGCGCTCAAAAAATAATAACAAGAACTTTAACGGAACGAGCACTGACTCTACCAACCGCATTGCGCGCGGTCATCAAAATTTGCTGAAAGAAAATCTGTACAAGTTAGTAAATGAGGGAAGGAGGTAAAAATTCAAGCAATACACATGTGATTTTATTTGTTTCTTTCTTATTTCTGTATGTCTGTTGAGGAATTACTGCTTTTGTTTTTTAACAAAGTACTACTCTATTATTAATTGTCTATTCAAGATACATTATTATAGATTAATATAAATGATTTATCAAAAGCGTACTGTGAATGTTCTATGTCAGAGTTTTAAAAGTGATCATGATCCTAGTAAGTAAGCAATATCGCGCATTTATAAATTCTCGTAGCTGCTTGTAGAAATCAAGACTCGAAACTATTTATCATGCTTCAAGGGCATGGCAACAAATACGTAAGTACGCGGGCAATCCTGCATCGAAAATACAATTTGACCGTACTTGTGCCAAGTCACAGAGATAATAAAACTGTCAACAACAACACTAGTGAAGCTATAATAGAAATCGCGACCGATATGCAGCGAAACATGAACGTCGTTCAATTTTTCTTTTAGAATTAATGAAATTTACTGACTCTAGTTTCAATCGCGAATGATATATTGTAAATTCTATTTGAAATGTTTTCATTATTTAATGAACATGGATATACGAATAGAGAGAAAAGTAAGGATTGAAATCTATTTACAATAATGAAAGTGTTCAATAACTTTCAATCGAAATCCAATCGCCAGATACCAAGATATATTGTACATAAACCGTTGGGATAATAAGTTAAATGTTACCAATCCTTCGTCATAGGCCATCGGACTTATTGTTATGCATCGCAGTAATTGTATCTCAATACTCCATTCTTGCAGCTTCGATATATTATTCTTTACCAACCAATCATCCATTGTACCTGCAACAAAAAGAAAAGCAACGTGATAAACCTGTGCTAAAATCAGAATGGAATGCAAAGTTGCGAAAGGACATATGTAACTGGGTATGTAAGTGACATTGCAAAGAAAATAAACGCAACCTTAACACCGCATTGAATTCGAGTAATCGTTAATAAAATATAATAATGATTCGGAAAACCGTTCAAACTAATGAATTAGTTAATCCGATATTTTAATAAACGACTAGTTACCGCGTATCAAAGAATCGATGGTACCGGATGACCGGTCAAGGGTCCAGCAAAAGAGACTCGATAAAGACTTTAATGTACATCCGCGATAGTCAAACGATTGTTAAATAAACGCGTATTAATTAATAGAAGCTAATAGACAAGCGTATGCGGTGGTAAAGTATACCCCGAGATGCTATTGTATTGTAAGGTGATGTATGTATGTCGCTAACCTTCGACAGCATAGAACGACCCGTACGGTACGACGCGACGCTTGAACTGATAGTGACACCGCGTGCGCCGCGCACCGTCATCCCCACTCCGCGGTCGCGCTCGGAGGTATTCGCAATTTCCGAACTCTTCGAAGGTCTCCGACCGCGGTCGTGCGTACTACTGTACTAAGGTCATACGTACTGAACTTTTGGGCCTTCCGATCAATTTTTGGCTGAACCTACGATCCTACGGTTATACCTACTGGACTTTTACGTTTTCTGACCAACTTTTAGCCGGACCTACGACTCTAGGGTCGTTCCTACTGGACTTTCGCGGCTTCTGAACAACTTTTAGCTGAGCCTACGATCCTAGGGTTATACCTACTGGACTTTTACGTTTTCTGACCAACTTTTAGCCGGACCTACGGCTCTAGGATCGTGTCTATTGTACTTATTCGGGTTCTGACCGACTTATAGCTGAACCTGGATCCCAGAGTTGTACCTACTGGACTTTTACGTTTTCTGACCAACTTTTAGCCGGACCTACGACTCTAGGGTCGTTCCTACTGGACTTTCGCGGCTTCTGAACAACTTTTAGCTGAACCTACGATCCTAGGGTTATACCTACTGGACTTTTACGTTTTCTGACCAACTTTTAGCCGGACCTACGACTCTAGGGTCGTTCCTACTGGACTTTCGCGGCTTCTGAACAACTTTTAGCTGAGCCTACGATCCTAGGGTTATACCTACTGGACTTTTACGTTTTCTGACCAACTTTTAGCCGGACCTACGGCTCTAGGATCGTGTCTATTGTACTTATTCGGGTTCTGACCGACTTATAGCTGAACCTAGATCCCAGAGTTGTACCTACTGGACTTTTACGTTTTCTGACCAACTTTTAGCCGGACCTACGACTCTAGGGTCGTGCCTATTGAATTTGTGCGGGTTCTGATTAAGTTTTAGCTGGACCTACGATCCTCGTTAAAGAATTCTTTCGTTCTTTGCCGCGCAATGAAAGGGGGACAGCACAGGCGGGACGCTTGACGGTGACACTGTCAATTTCATCACCCCGATGCATCGCGATATGGTTTCGACTCAACTCGAGCCGAGCCGAAGTGCATCGCGCGACCAGGCACCGTAGCTCCATTTTTCTACCGAAACGTTGCTCGTGAAATAGCTGTCCTGATTCCCCCAAAGCATTCACATATATTCACACAGTCGCATGAGTCCTGCCCCCAATACTACTTCGGTAAATAATAGTTGTTCAAGTGACCACTGTTCATGAGCAGGGGACGCTGAAATCAGTGTCGGATTTCTGAGTCGGTATGGCCGTCACGGTGAGCCCCGAAAGTCCATAAGATGTCCTGTGTGACGTCTGCCGGCATCGCCTTCGACGTATTGATTTAGATCGTCGTCGGTAAAGAGAACGCCCTCCATACGTTCCTCTTCTAATTCTATTTCTAAGCGCCTGAAGTTGGTACGCAGGATACGCCACCAGGTCGCCATCGTCGTCGTCGTCTTCGCGCAAGTGGTCGCCCCTTGGCCACTTCATATATATATAAGTTCCGATCCTGAATCCTTGCGTCTGGGGCAGGAGTCGACTGCAGCCCTACTGATGAGTCTAGGCGGTCGATTCCGAGACGAAACGCACATCCAAACTCCAATATCCTTTTTCCTTCCTCGACATGCCTCCTCTCCCCGGAGAAATTACGGTCCTCAGCAAGTTGTTGCAGCGGCGGGCTGGGTGACGTGGCAAGATCCCTACGTTGCGTCCCACCTTAGGGCCGGGACGTAACACCTGTCTATTCCTATATCTCGTCGGTGGTATTGGTAACTTAGAAACTTGAGAAGAAACAACTACGAACCATCTGTAGATACGTATCCAATTGTCTTTATTTACAAAGTAAATCTATCGTAGTATGCAGTCAACTATGTGCAATTTGATACAAGAGAAATTGCAATCCGATTTACCTACTGATGTATACGGTGTTGTATTTAACTTTTATATCGGGGGGAAAAGCTACGCATGCTTCAAACTTTAAACGATTAGCTCGGTGAAATAGTGTCAGGTAGAGCGGCCTTATATTGTCCGTCTCGCCGACGCGCTAAAATACGAACGGCGCGTACAATGTTCGAATGTTTTATTAGATATCGAAAATGCCTTTCGTTTCTACGTATTCTCTCTAATGTGTGATATTGCCGTACTTTCCTACTCGTTACGGCTCGAACCTTTCGAAGCGTGATAATCTTGCTACTCGTGTCCGTGATCTACCCTTATACCGTCGTACTCTCGATGCTGTTAGTCTCTCTGACGCATCGTTGTACATACTCCGTTAATGTGTTAAATGCGCCTGAATGGAGAAACAAGTTACGAAACATTTCCACGTGTTTTATCGCGATTACATTTTAATTGAGAGTACGGAAAGCATGTTTGTATATACGGACCGCGAGTATTCGCATTTTAGACGTGCACTGAAATAGTGCTCGGACGCGTTAGGATGCCGATGTCCCGATTGTGTAGGACGCGTTCGCAATCGAGATCTCGAAAAAGTATACGGTACGATGGAGTAGGATACAATCGCAACGAAACATCAATTTAGTCGATGCCACAATTACGATTGCTAAATTAACCTTCTATTAATGTATGTATGCGAAGACGAAATGGAAGATTACATATTTCGGATGTTACGAACGCGTAGCCATAAAGGCTTCGAATCTTCTTCCAAGAAAAAAATCATTCGTTTCGTTATACTTATGCGATTGGGTTAGGTGTTCTTTGTATCCCTATTTAACAATGGAATATTTCTATACGTGTATACCTCTCGAACGAATATATTATAAATAACTGATGCCTCGAATCCATCCCTAAGTACAAATATACAACTATTATTAAATCGTAGAGAAGTAGAGGTTGACGAAAAAGAAAATGTGGCAATGACATCGCGTGAGTCGTGCTTGCACTTAAATGCATTTCTCGTCCGTTTCCTAATTGTATCCTAATGTATAAATTACAACTATAATTTTCCTCCCTTTTTATTCGGTGAAAATTGACGGAAACAAAGGCAAGTAAATAAAAGGATAAAATTTGCCGGTCAAAGCTCGCATAAAAATCTGCAGAAATCAAGGTTTAAGAAGAAAACAATGTTTCCCATTGACGCAAAGTATATTCCTTTCGGAAGAACAGTAACGCGAACACCGCGTTCGTTATTTCGTTATTTCGATGCTCTGGTAGTATAAGGATCCTAACGGGCCATCTACCCTTTTGTTACACAAATGTCCTAGTAAAAACTAGCGCGTACGACCAAAGTTAATTTTCGCAAGCTATGGCTCTCCTTTTCTTTTCTCCTTTCTTTTTTGTTTAGCCAGATATTTGTGTACGTACAAGTAGACAGAAACTAGTAGTGTTCGTAGAATATTCTTATTACTTTTTCTTGTTCCGCTCTGTATGGCGACAACGATTTATGAGTGTGTCGTGACTAAAGCGAACCGACGTATTATAATAGTTGCCAAGAGAGCGAGCGGATGTTATGAAAAATATATTTGGATATAAAAACGAAACTACTTTACAAGTTCCACCGATGAAAGCGATGAAAGGGTACCGCTTAAAAAAGAATACACGTAGAGTTGGATTAATAATATCATCGACGGGAAATCGCGCGAAGAAGGGCGAAGAAGGGCGAACAACCGATCAGCGTAGATCTGGATTATCGTTAACCTGCTTTTTGATACGTAACAATACTGTTGTATACCATTGATCCAATCGTGAAATTGAATCGTATTCCTTTACAGCTTCTGTAAAACCTTCCAGGTGTTGTTCCTCGAGATGCTCGATTAATGTCTGTAAATATAAAAGTGATATATGCCTTGTTATCCTACCGCGATAATATATACTCCAAGTGTGTGCGTTTGCGCGCTGTACCTTTATCAATTTGCACTCCCTAGAATCCTGGAATCCAGGGTATTGCTCTTGATAACGTTCGATAGCGTGTTGCGCGTTCAAAACATCGACGCACAAATGACACAACGCAGCTCGGAAAAAGTATTCTTTCGCGCTGTACTTCAATAGGGAACTCTCTAAAGATGCGGAAGCAACCTGCGGAACAAAGATCCTAGGTGTACCGTTGTTATATTTGGGCAACTCTCCTCGATTCTCTTACCCTTCTACGATATCACTTGCCTGCTCGTAAATTTGAATCGCCTTTTCGTAATTCTCCAGTTGGGCCGCGTACTGGGCAATCTTCAGGAGGCACTTGTTGGCCGAGGAATTGCTCTCCTCTCCGCGAAAATAATCCGCCGCTTGCTCGTAATGATGAACTGCTCTCTCGAGATCGACGGCCTCGCTTTCGTACATTTCGGCTATGCTTTGATGATGCTTAGCTGCCATTGTGAACCGTCCCATGTCGGTGTAAATCTCGATTGCTTTTAGTAGGCAACTGATAGCCTCTACGAAACGGATAGGAGGAATTAGATTACCCGCTTTCTATCTGGACGTAGGTAGGGAATAGGTGGGGAAAGCTATAAACGGTTGTAATACCGTTTATATTAGATTTCTTGTAACAATTGGAGGCGTCCACGAAATTGGTAGCCGCGTCGTGGCGACTGCCAGCTTTGGCGTGCAATTCTGCTGCTTCGTAGAATGCACCGCCGGCCGAACTCCAGTTCTTTGCCATCTTGAACATGTTGGCCGCGCGTTGATAACATTCTACGGCCTCCTCTACTTTCGACGATCCTCTAAAGGGAAACGAAATGAAACGTATAAAGAAATATTCGACGGTAAGAAAACATAAAGGATGAAGTAACGTATCGATGCGTACAGTGAGAATCGAGAAATAATAAAAGAAAAGAAAGAAACGGCACAGTATCGTAGATATTAAAGATCCGTTTAAGTGTTGAAGGATCGAAGGGAATAAATAATGCAACCTAGGTAGCGAATTCAGTGACGGACGAGTTCAAGTAAATCGATGTGGTAAACGTACCCGAACAGAGAGCCGAAGAAACCTTTCGAGGATGTTAGCTTCTTCTCGGCCTCGGCTAGCAATTGCAACGCCTTCTGTTCGTTGTCAGCCATCGTTTTCTTCAATTCCGACACGTAACAATTTCGAAAACGTCTGAAATCATCAACTTCGCACAAAAGTTCACTTCCAACGAACCGACGTCACTAAAGTCGATGAAAGGGAATCGAGTGTCATCGGCGTCAGGATTGCCAACATTGATGCGCGGAAAATTTAAGCCTGCTTCATAGCGGCGCAATAATATCGATATCTATTACTTATCAAAGATGAAATTTCCTCTCCGATATTACCTATCGTAACTGCCACTGCTCTAAAGGAAGTTTAGCAACATTTTCATCTGGTCTCCTTTGTTTTCTTTTGTGCCCTCCTTCGTTAGGGATTGCCATTAGATGAATTCTCTTCGACGAGAAATCTATCCATTATGGAAATTTTTCGATAAACGGTCGATAAACGGTAAATTGAGAAGTTTCGAGGATCGCGACGAATAAACGTTGCAAATATGTACGTACTATACGCTGCGCTCTATAATTTATACACATGCATGTGTACTTGCATACATACATGTATGTATGCGCTATGAATTTAAATTGTATGCGCATAGTTGGCAACGAAAGTTGGCAATGCCGCGAAAAGTTATACTTGTTCGTTCGAGCAGATAAGAATTTATTTTCTTTCGCGGAGGGATAATTTTGAATGGAATTAAAGTTTCATTGATAATGTCGAGCGTACACAGGCAACCATTGAGATCTCTGGAACCTGGTAGACAAAATGCCCTTATAATTGGTATAATTGTCAACAGTTTTAATATGAAAACGATCGACGCCGCTCGAACGAGATGTAGGAATGTTTCCTTTCCGCTTTGAATAATGTATAAAGCGGAAAGATTTTCTATAAGCCGAACGCTCGTTTGCGATTTATTGCGATTTATTGCGATTTATGTAGAAATCTAACGAGGCGATATTAATTAATTTCAGTTAATAACGGCGATCGAGGAGTGTGGACTTTTACTTTACGGGATTCCGAGGAAGATTCGATAAATGTAACCGTATGGGGCAGCGCGCAATTCGTTAAGAGATTATCCACCGATTTTCGCATCGGAAGCGTAGGTTTGTAGTTGTTAAGATATGAAAGTGAAATTGAGATTTCAATTCGATTGGAAAAGTGGAAAAGTAGAAAAATAGAAAAATAGAAAAGCTTGAAATGTAATCGGAAGAAAGGGTAACGGTTAAAAGTAAATCTGAACTTATCTACTACAGTGGAGGTGATTAATCCGAAAGTGTTGGAGCGTCGTCCAGAGGATAGGAACGAATTATTCGTGCCGTCCGTGTCCAGTCGGTGCATGTTGACGGTGAACGAGGGCAACGCGCTGGTGCAAATTCACGACGCACCAACACGCGCAACGTACGAACCGTTGCTGATGCTCCCGATGAAGAATCTAGCCGGGCTACGAAGCCTGAAAAGCATTTTCGAGAATCTGGATGAGCTGCGCGATCAATACGTCGACGTCCTTCTAGTCGTTACATTCGTACGTTACCTACCTTGCGTACCACGGCGTTCGAATTCCATTTCTAATGAGTAGCAGCAACGTAAAATCCGTGCTTCGCAGATCAGCGACGTTCGTAGGGTGACGACTCGGGACGGGAGGAGCGTAAAATTTCGCAACTTTGAGTCGGTCGACGGGTCCACGGATCAAGTAGGATCTTTCGTACTCTGGGAGGACGAATGGATTGATAGAGCAGCGTTTTGGATGCCTAGACGCACAGTACTGTTGCTCACAGATGCTAGGATCGGATACGACAACTTCAGGAAGAAGACCGTCTTATCTAAAGGTCGCAACGCGTAATAAGATCTAGGTCTAGGTGGCATCCGAGATAACATTGATACAAGAATTACATTGGTAATTTAATTGGCCGTCCTTCCATTTTCAGTTCGAAAAACAATGGTCACCGAGAATCCGAACATACCGGAAACTGCGGCCATAAGGAACGCGGTGCAATGTTATGAACAGGATATTACGTCTGAAAATTTCGTCACACCGAATCGTAAGAGCACATGCCCACCGTCCGCGCGCCGTCCGCGCGCCGTTCGCGCACCGTTCGAACGATCGTCGCATCCCTTTTTACATTGTAAAATTATTTCAATTATTTCAATCATTTTGCAGCCCATACGATTACAAGCGTAATGACTATACAAGAAATCTCAGACAAGCTGAACCAGAAGCCGAAACCGAACGAAAGAATTCAGTTTGCCACGATTTTAAGGGCCTGCGTGATGGACATGAACGTTGGAAGCACAAGTTCTACGATACTATCTATAAGATGGTTAGAATTGATTTATTTCTGCATCGCATTCCCAACGTATGTACATGTATTTCCACCCTCTAACCCCGTTTATGCTGTCCTTGTTCTTTCTCAGCGCGTTGTGCAAGAGAATTGTTCCCGACAACCGAGATTCTTGCATGAATCTTGAGTGTCCTTCGGGCAATGGAACTCGCGTGCCTAACAATACCACGATCCTCAATCTGAAGGTGAATTTGAAGGATGACACAGGCTATCTTATTGGTTGCCGTTTGTCGGGAGAAGTAGCCGAACGCGTTTTCGATTGCACGGCTAACGAATTTCAGGTTTGGAAAAGATTCGATAAGTTTGTGCGAAAAAATGAGTGTCGACATTCCTTTATCCTTTTGGCAAATTCTTCAGGCTATGACGCTAGGGCAACGCGCGGATTTAAAATGGCTGTACGTGTTGGAAATGTGTGACATACGGTTGCATATACTCGGGCCAACGTCCGCTTTTCCGAATGCTATATATAATATATTATCGATTTGCCGAATCGAGAAAGACGAGGACGAAGATGCACCACAGTCGATCGATCGATTCTGCGACGCGAATAACATTTAAACATAAGTACATATATGTATATTCATTCCCTCTGTACACTTTCCGTGTCATATTTGCATAGCTTTTAGTTTATCATTGTTTCGAAGCTTCCGATTTTTCTGTACCGGCGTTTTTTTCTGCAACACGGCGATATGGACTACGTGTAAGTAATATTACGGGAGGAATAAATACGAAACCGTCGAATTCCGTCGTCTATTTAGATTTCCCTAGATCAGCTGATTGGTCCCATTTCCAACGATTGCAGAACATCGCGCGTCCCGCGTGATGCCCATATCATGAAGCGCTAAACGTCAAGTTTCTTCCTCCGAATAATTATATCCCGTAATATTCAGTGAAAACTGAATTTTCAATTGGTCAACATGGAAGTAGCAGAAGCAACGGAGAATAATGCCGTCAAGATAATAAGAGATGGTATGAGAGAACTGGTTCACGCAGAAAGAAAAGGGAATCGGTTGAAAGCGTTGAATAAAAATCGTGCGGCCTTGGGTAACGTCGTATCGAAATATTCTTTCACCGCGGACTTCGTTCTGGAAAAAGCAAAAGCGCTTAAACGGAAAGCATTATTGGTTGAGGACTACAAGCAACTACAAAATGCTCTTCTTCAGGTTACAATTGGCCCGAAAAATTCGTCCATCAGAATTTATGAGAGTATGAATATTTGTATCGTTCGTCTACGTTTTTGTTCGACAGAGCGAAGAAAGTGTCAATTCCTTTCTAAGAGTGGACAATATATTGTTTGCCTTGGTACGCGATATCTCCTGCAATGATCCGGCATTACAATTGTGCGCCGTCGGTTGTTCCTGCAACGCGGCGCTTGGAAATTCAAAGGCCTGCGCTTCGTTGACTAAAAGCATCGGTCCGTATCTTGTCGCAGAGTTAGATAGTTTAAACTATCCCCTATTGGTAAGCGTTTCGTAGAGCATGATATATCGGCGCCTATAGAACGGTGGATAGTATCCAAACTAATATGTATATTTGTGTTAGGAAGCGTGCGTATGGACGATGGGAAATCTGGTCGGCGGAAGTGACAAAGCTTTGGAAATTCTTCATGCCCAAGGTTCCTTCAAATATATTACGTCATTGATGCAGAACTGCGACAGCATAATTCTGCCTTCGGTAGCCTACGCAGCTATGCACTATGTCCGCAACGGATCCAGACTTATCCGGTAATATTTGCTCTTTAATCCTGTTATTCCTAGGATACTTATTAGGTTGCAACGTACCATTAATATTACATTTAATCTAGGGACGACGAGATAATTGAATTTGCCAAAGCTACTACAAATAGAAATCTTTCGTTCGAAAGCGCCTACCTTGTCTGGGTGCTAGCTTTGTTATCGTCCAAAGTACCTTGCACTCCGTATATATGTAACGCAGTACCTTCGATCGTCGATTATTTGTATCGAAATACTACCAACAACTTGACAGCCGTCACAGGGGCATGTACTTTCATCGGCGCTGTTATGTATTTGCACGGTACATTCCTCATGTTAACACAATCTTTCCTCCCTTTTCATTTCAGCTGATGATCACAGCGTGTCTAAGAGTACTGGCTAACACCGTGCATGAAAAATCCGGTCGATTGGCGAAATTTCTACTAGAAAATCCCAAATACACGCAAACTGATTCCGAGATACTGTTGAACGGATTACTTTCGTGCCGATATATCCATATAAGAAAAGAAACATTATGGTTAATAGGTAAAAATAGAAGAAACGAAGAAAATTTCGCCCGAGTCTGGGCGCTGCTGAAAATGCGATGGGAGATAAAGCTCTTTTCTTTGTTTTCTTGCAGGAAATCTTTCTAATCATACGTCGGCCGAGATCAGAAGACTTATAAAATGCATTATGCCCAAGTTATCATCTGCGAAGCAAGCAATATTTTCTCTAACTCAGGATATATCAACAGGGGATGGGATTATCATTTAACAGAGAATGTAATCAGTCCAACAGTAATGTCGCGTAAGCTTTGCATACATGCATGTACACATACGGGGCTGCAATAACAATTTCGAATAATAAACCGCCTCTCCCTTTCTGCATTCGTAGCATAGAATATGAAAATCATCTGACCGATGATGATTCCCAGTACATGTATACAATGTAGAATCGAATTGAATATTTAGTATTTAATATTTCATTTGAACAGGAATAAATCGTCGTGCTATGCTTATGGAAGCACTCACGTCTTGTGGTACGTCCTCTATGCATGGCACCTTGATTACATTGAAATATATATTACCCATGATACGGGCGGTCGGTTGCGTTGCGGCTTTCAAGCAATGATAGAGCGCCTGGTCGCACGCGCAATGCGATCTGGAAAGATAAGCGTAGTTTGCAACAATTTCCACGTAGTTTCAACTCGTATTCAGGCGAATAGTGATATTTTCATACTTGGTGTATATGGAATAATTGGTGAGATTGTATCGCGTTTGCTGAGCCCGTACTTTGACGGGACAGAGATCGTGACTACGGCAGCACCTGGAAAACATGGAAAGTCTGAGAAATATTGTCGCCTCGATTGAACGAACGTTACTACGATTCCGACCTATCGATTTCAATGTCCTGTCCTAAATCGTGGTAGTTCTCGGCGATGTCTCCTGTCCCGCACCATTTCGTACCTACGGCAGACCAGCTCGATTAGCATCGAAATCCGTTGCAAGTTATATTAGGCGAAGAAGGTAATTGTAAACGACAACTAGAAGCAATCACCTGGTAGAATACCCGAAAGAAGGGACAAGACGGTACCAACACCACGACCACCTTTGCTGACAGTATCCGACATCGAGGTTGATGCCACTGCTTCGTGTTGTATTTTATCCAACAATTCGCACTGCTGCATGAGCTTCGTCATCTCCAGGAAGGACACCAGTTGCGGCATCGTAACCGATGAGAAATTTCTCAGGATCTCGTTGGCCTCTTCTTGCTCGCTGTAATCGTTGACACAAATTTTTCTTTCTTTTTCTTTCTTTCTTCTTGCTTGGTTGTATTGTTTTCTGACACACAAGTGTGCTAGAGTGGGGCATATCCTATAACGAACGACCTCGCACCGGACAGTTTTGCTCGTTAAATCAAAACGCTTCGAACAAAGCGGGCAGTTGGCCATAAGCCAAAAGAATTCCAACTGATAGCTCCTCACCTTCTTCTTCTTCTTTATAATTCTTTTAAACCCCCTTATCCGCAGATGTGTGCGGCGTACAAAGTATAAACATAATAGATTAAATTTACAATATACATATGTATTTTCATCGTAGATGTTTTCAAGTTATACATAGAGGCTCGTTTGTACCCGCACCTACCCTACGAGGAACGAGGTTCTAAAACGAATCAGATCGTTACAAGACACCGCACTGTAATTGTGTAATTCGGAGCTAATAAACGCACGTTCACTCACTAGACCTCGATCAAGTTGCAATTCAGAAGCTCGTTGTTATTTCCAAGATCGACCACCGCCACAGTCTGATCATGGTAGTAAACCGCTTTGATTTCATTTCGATCGGGTGCCGTGCTCCTCGGGACGATGCTATTTAATCCCTTGAACGTGCTCTTGAAGAAAGTCGGATGCTGATCGCTGTTGGAGCTGATCGCCACGACGAAGAACAATATCCACCCCTTGGAGTTCATGTCCGCCCTTTAAACCGTACTACACTAATTGTAAAAGTACCATCCTGCACCGGGATTTTCGTGGCGGAAATCGTTAGATCATCGGGGTACGCGGCCCCGGCGGCTCCGGCGGCCCCGGCGGCCCCGGCGGCGAATCAAGGAAAGAAAACTTGAACCGCGCGGCGAATGGGAAATACGCGTTACCAATGTTGATTCGCATACGTACGAATGATGACACGACGATCCCGAAATGTTAGCGAGAGGAAATGATACGATGATGCAACGGGGTCGTGAACGAGCAGTTGACTGGCGAACGAACCGAAGCACAGAAATAAGTTACATACGAAGCAGATATCGAACTCGCGTCGACGCGACGTGTAAAATCGTAATCGATTATTAAGACTAGAGAACGATCGTGCCTGCCCGTATATTACCGATCCGCTTCATTCTCGAAAATCCAACGGCACGCATGGTTGCACCACTTTCCAAACAGAAAGACGACGAACGCGTTGCGCGTAACTGTTGGAAGTTTCTACGCGAATAGTTGGAGAATTGTCCAAGCGTAAGAGGTCAGGATGTTCCTGCGAACGATGCGGCTTGCATGTCTATGTATAATGCACGCGGCAACGACAAGTTGAATGCCGGCTATCGCGTTGCTCGAATCACAGGGCGCCTATATAGAACTGATCGTGATCCGAAGGTACGTATACGTATACGTATACTCGAAGAAGTAGGCGTCGCGCGCGTTCGGACGACCGTGCGACAGAAGCCAAGCTCTCCCCACGCGGTGGGGTATAGGGACCGGGAGATGCTGCGGGTCTTGCACCTGTGTGATCCCCTCCCTGCCACCTGTTGAGTTTGTTCCTTTATCATATACGAGTTACGAGTTGCGGGTATCGAGTTACAAGGTATCGGCCTATGGACAGGGATTACGCTTGTAGAGGCGGGGGGGGGGGGGGGGGGGCAGATTCGAGGAGACTAGGACGAAGAAAGTGGGACACACAGTAGAGAATTCTGCGACTAGCAGACACGGATGATTTATACGAAATATCTCGTTGGATCTTTCTTTTCGAATTTCGACATTCGAATTTCAACATTGCCACGAAAAAAAACTGTTATCCGTGTAATGGTTCTTTTATTACCTGCAATTTCATCTCGCGATTTCATATGGTTGAAAGATAATTATACGATGATCGAAGGAGATGCAAAAACTCGATTACATCTGGTGTAAAAAGACAACGATCCGTAATGGATGTGTGACGGAAATGAGAAATGAAAATTTGTGCATTCGTGTTTCTGATGTACATACATGTACGTTGACGATGTTGCATGAAACAGAGCGGGCATCTCTGCTCACCGATAAACGCAACAATTTACGACAACGTATGCTCGATGCATAATTGGGCGATACAAGAATGGACAGGCACCGTGATCTCTCCTTAGGACTGGCTCGATTTCAGAGACTGCTGATCGTGCGAGGATGCGTTCGCCTTAGAGGCCCCGTTCGCTTGGTATTGGTTTCCGATTCGAGTGGTGCTCAGCGTGATACTAATAGGCGTAGCATTCGAAAGCTGT
The DNA here is from genome assembly GCA_963583965.1 of Nomada ferruginata. Classification (NCBI taxonomy): domain Eukaryota; kingdom Metazoa; phylum Arthropoda; class Insecta; order Hymenoptera; family Apidae; genus Nomada; species Nomada ferruginata. Next base: position 18,014,462 of record OY757219.1, on the reverse strand, counting down.
TGTCGAACCGGACACTGCCGATAGCCTGAAACCAAGAATGCGTCAACACACTAACAAAGCGGACAAGTTGGGAATTTTCCGAACGACAATTACACTAATCAACTCGCTATCCCGCCGCTAATTATTTGCCGGCCGTGACCACGTCCCTTCCACGAAACTACCATTCTGCCGATACCTGTACGATAAAATTCAACACCTATATGTACGTAATCATATATACCGGCATGATGAGGCCCGGAACAATGACAGCAGATGGGATTGTTCCGCGGTCGGGGGCAGAACTCGACGCTGTGCGGTTCTCCGCATCGAACGCAGCGTGGCAGGTGCCTGCAATTGGCAGCCATATGCCAGAAACCCTGGCACCGATAACACTGAAGCACTCCGTCGCCAGTTTGAAAGTTCGCCACCTCCAGGAAGTTGCTCGCCATTCCCGGGCCCGCCTGCAGTGGCCCACCGGTACTTCCGCTTCCTCCACGCCACCAACGCTCCGGTATAGCGCTGAATCTTGCCGCGCCGAAAAAGTCCAAGCCTTGACGCAATAATAACTCGTAATGGCCGGCGTCTAGTACCTGCACAACATTTCCGTACCGATCAACACTGAAATAAATATAATATAATGACCGTTCTTCTAATAGTTCCGTCAGTGAAGCTGAAAGCTTCGTTCTATTTCTTTTCCCCCGTCGCCGCACCGTTCACGGGGGGGTAAACTTGTATTTACCTCGACGCGTATGTATTGTCGCCAGCGTTCTACACTTCCCGTCGCGATTCCTTGTTTCGTCAGCGCGGAATTAATATCCTGCAGGGGAATGGCCCAAGGTACGTCACGAAGAAGCACCGCCTGCCTGTAACGGGAATCTTTCGCCGAGAATCGGGCCACCTGATTGCGAAGAAACTTCCGTTTTTAATTAGTTTCCGGGATATCTCGAATATAAATATAGGAATGTTAGGAAAAGGGGCGTCGTGGTGAAAATGATTTTAGCGATCAAGATTTAGCGATCCGCGTTGTGCAAGCTTTCGATTATCTCACAACCTTGCATAAGAGAAAGCGAACATACGGATGTATGTATGACATATACATACATGCATATGTACATGTACCGGCGATCGCGGTGCGAAGCAACGATTAAGCAATTATACGAGCAATGCTGCTGCTTACGATTTACAGTGAATAGGATCGCTGCTTGCAAACAATTGAGAAGCTACGCGACGAATATGGCCCTTGAGATCAGTTTGAGGGATAATACTATATACTTGTACGGGTCCTTGGAAAACTAGCGCCAAATCACCACGCTGCAACAGTTTTTCGGCATCAGCTTCGCGCGCGAACGCCGCGATCAGACCGCAAGGAGTTTCAGACACATGCCAGGCTGCCAGAGGATCGGACGCGCGGATCACTTCCTCTAGGTTGGATCGTAGTAACTCGCCGCCTAGTATGACTTATTCGTTTTTATGCTCGCCTCAGCATTTCTGTCGAAGAATCAACAAGCACGCGTGCGATGCTTCTGTTTGCAAAAAGCAGAAGCATTTCTCAAGCACGAGGAAGCGCTGCACGCAAACATTCGTAACTAACGCTCTAACGCTCTAACGCAATTCTACATCGATTATTCTGTATATCATTTCCGTCGTCGTAAAGAGACGCAAAACAACTTATGCAAGCGGAAGAGGATTCGTTAAACAAAGAAGCAGACAATTTGCCACCTTGTATCTCTTGCACTTGACCTTGAGGGCCGACGGCACGCGAGATGTAAAGGGAACACGTGAACTCTTCTTGAGTACGTGCTCGATCGTCGTAAACGTCGTCCAACGACGTATTTGGCCCCACGACCGCGTCCTGCATCTTTGTCCCAGCCTGCTTGTCCTCCTCAGGGCATTCCTCATCCATCCTGTGCACCTTGCGCACCATCGAACGGGCGCCTGCGATCAGACCAAACAAATACATATGTAACTTGCCTTGGTATTTCCTGAAGAATCGATTCAACTACGTATTATAGTCATCGTATGTATTCCTCCCTATATTCTATAAGCTAATCTAAATATGTATATGAATTACATTACGACTTTGCACGGTAGCCTAGAATTTGCATTTACACGTAACTAGGCCGTGAAGCGATACAAAGCGATACGCGGGTCGAGTAACAAGCGCATAGAAACAACTTTACCGGCGGACTTGCCCGCGATTGCCAACCGATGTAGAAGAAGATAGATGTTTTGTCGATAATAACACTAAAATAGTTGGACGGAACGGAAGGTTATATGTATTTGCGTATCTTCCAATATGTAAATGGATCTGAACAGGCAAAATTGCGGAACGTAAACGAAAGTTTCAATCGAATCTCTTGTTTGCCGTTCGTTCGTTCGTTCGTTCGTTCGTTCACCACTCTGACGTCTGTCCATCTACGTACACACATACGCTATTTCAAACTCGTAACTCGTAATGCGATTAAAACTACGATTTGACTGTTCGCTTTCACATTCGCTACGTTACGCGTACCACGTTCCTTTCACTTGCACGCAGGTTTTACCGTTTTTAGCCACTTTGTATCGTGCCAGGAATTACGGTGACGTCGGATCACCTTAGACGTTCCTTCCGCTGGTCGTATTTTTTGAAAAGGAAGCTCGGGCCAAAGAAGACATGGCCCAATGCTGGCGCCATTAATTACCCTCCTTTACGATCACAACAATATCGCCTCTCTTCTTTTGTTTTCGAAAGCATGCATCTAATATCTAATGCAATCGTGCTTTCGATACGGACGTTTAATTCACGTTTCACATCCGTTATCCGTCATCGGGCATCGGCCATCGATCATCAGTCATCAGTCATCGGTCATCAGTCATCAGTCATCAGCAATCAGCCATCAGCCATCGGTGTTTGAAAAATCATCCATACTATATTTAAAGGAGATATTCCGATATTAGTATTTACTGCGAGACGATCGTACGACGTCGCGAACCCGTTGAAAACAAATAAAATGAAGCATGGATTGTGTCAACCATCTCCTGATAAGCAGATCGGTTCGAGCTTACGGAACTATTTATATACATTAAATTTACTGTTTCGGGTTCGGCACATGTTTCGCTTCACGACTAATCTCGTAAAGAACTTGGAAGATTCTCGTTTCGGGAGCTTAATAATCCAGGGATAATCGTGAAATCATTGTAGCAGCAAGTGTATTAGAATCGAAAAAATTCGTGTTCGTATCAGCTGCGCTCTAACATTTACTTTTACCATCGTTCGAAGTGTGAGTTGTCGCCGGTGGTTGGATGGCGGAGGAGCATCGCGGCAGCATATGCGCACGAAGAAGCGTGAACACTGAACAGCAATTATTGCGGCTGTGTGCGCGTTCGCGATTACCAAAAGTCTTTAGGAAAATGGCTGAAACACGTAATTCACCGGTGTTTTCCCCAAAAACTCTCTACGAACTAAGTATATTGACGATAACGCAGAACTTCCGGAACTTGAAGAAGTATTTGTCCGATCTACCGAACGATGCGGTGTTCGATGTTTATTATCAGGTAAACGTCTAACATCTTGTCCGCTAAATGTAAGAACACTCATTAGTTCTCGCAGTGATACATGTATGTACATAAGTATATGTATGCGTGTATCGCCGTTATAGATGTACGCATACCTCTTTCTCCTATTTCTTTTTTCCCATCACGCTGCTGTTTTTTCATCTATGGAGATCACGTTCCTTTCGTTACTTCGATACTCGATTTCGTGGTTCGTGGAACGATGTGTCGCGTTCGATCGATACACCTCCGTGGGATCATAACACTGCAACTTACCATTGTGACAGCTATAATTTTGTCTGCTAAAAATGCACTTGGCCGTTTCCTCGAACGATGCGGGAGATGATCTCGTCGTAATCACCCGGAAATGCTATGAAACGATGACAAACGAATATATTTACAGCAATCAACGTAGCGATCTTACAAAAATGATACGCGTCCTGTGCGTATTTAACCTGCTCCTCCGCTTCCTTACTTTCGTATTTTGCATGTATCTACATATGTACTAAGTATATATATATATGTGTATTTATTTTATGGTCAGCGAGCGCAACGTACCACTACTCGTACATAAAAATTTCTTCGCCGCAACGAATTCTTTGCGTTTCTTTTCCCACCGAATATGTATTTTTTTTCTCGCATACGAAATTCTTCCCGACAGGCGCGGAAAGCAAATATAAATCAATCGGTTCTTTCGCTTCATTTCGGTATTTTTGTTGATAGTTAAGGAAAACTAATCGTAATTTCATTCACGATACCATTAAACAGATTTGCGCATTTAGCTCGTATTTAACGGTGCGATTAATTACAATAATCGTTATTTACTATTACTCGTATAATTTGTAGAACAAACTAGTACCGTTACCTTTCTCTTTCATTTTCAGTTGTACAAGGAAAGAAGATTACACGTACTGGGCTATGTTTTTAGTACGATGAAAACCTTCTGCAAAATGTTAACGGTCACAAGTCGGCGCGTCCATTTGCTACAGTGCTTTCAGGTAATAATGCGCACCTTCGCTACGGTAGTTAACGGAGAATAAATGGATGAATTAGCGATATCTCATTACGTATACATATATATATATATATATATATATATATATATATATATATTTTTCATTGATTTTCAAGAGTCTCGTAGATTATGGAACGCCGATTAACGAGATATTATGCGTCAGATATACTGAAAATTATCGTGCTTTTGGTGAAGATCCGGCTGCTAGAGAGGAATTAATCAAGCAAGGCCTAGGGCTAGGTGGATTCTTGAGCGACGCTGCCTGGTACGCGAGAAGTGAGCAAGTGCTTATTGTTTGCAAACGATTATGTCTAAAAAATAATTCCACGCCCAACGAGTGGTGTAGAACGTTAGAATGTTATCGCAAGTAAGATAAGTTTCTTGTATGATAACGTATTGAATTAAATGGTAAAGGAGTTTTTGCAAGTGTTGAATAATCGTTTGAACGCTTAGGCTGTTACACGCACAAGCTGCATTTTGTTCATTTACACAAGCAGCAGAGACATATCAACTTGCCGTAGAATTGATCAAAAGATTGAAAGAGACAGAGTGTACCGATTACCATTATGCTGCTATATACACTGAATTTAGTATACTCTTCTATATGAAAAGTGAATACGACGAGGCTTACAGGTACGTACTGCTTGGCATGCTCGATTTTACGACGTCACTCGTTTGTCAATTGTCAATTTCACAGCGTGCATAACTTTCTAGGTGGAGTATAGAGGCACTGAAACAATTGAAAGCCTCGTCGTCTGCACGCGTTACTGTCGATACGCTACGGCAAGCAGCAAAAGCGTGCGTACTAAAACGTGAATTTCAGAGGGCTAGTCTGCTGATCCGTCAAGCAGTATATCTGGCTAAGGAAGTATTCGGTGTCGAGCATCCGGTCTACAGCAATGTCCTTATAGATTATGGATATTACTGGTTAAACTTTGATAACATTGTCAACAGCGTTAATCTTTACGAGGTTGGTGTATACATATGCACATATGTATATCATTAGGAACCTGCCCGTTCGTCCGCACATTTCAAATTATTTATCGAAATTTTCATTGCAGGATGCATTAGCAATTAAGACAGAAGTATTTGGTAAAAAGAATTTACATGTCGCATTGGCCCATGAGGATTTAGCGTATGCTCTGTATGTACACGAATATAGGTCTGGTGACTTCCCGCAATCGAGGTAAATGATTGAATCGTCGTGAATTACTACTGTCGAAAATGTTCTGATGTCAGCGAATTCTATACAATTTCTAACGTACAGGATACACATTAAGAAAGCAATAAATATAATGTTGCAAGTTTTACGGGAAGATCACTTGTTGTTGGCCAGCGCGAAAAGAATACAAGCATTAATTCTCGAGGAGATGGCGTTAGATAGTAGGTCGCGGGCAGAATTAAAGGAAGTACTGCTCAACACCGCGGAATCCCTGCATTTAGGCGCTCTGCAATCGACGAAAAAGGCATTTGGCGAAAGAAACGTCCAGACGGCGAAGCATTATGGAAATTTAGGACGCGTCTATCAAAGTCTGGGGAAATGTAAGGTACATATTGCAGGAAAAATACGCTATACAAATATACGAGGCTACTGCTATGTTTTTGTCGTTGGTTTTAGGAAGCGGAAGGAATGCATCTAAAAGCTATACGTATCAAGGAGGAACTATTGGGACCAGACGACCAGGAAGTCAGCTTGAGCATAGGACACTTGGCATCGTTATATAACTTCCATATGTGTCTATACAAAGATGCTGAAAGACTTTATTACAGGAGTATCGACATCGGTACGTATACTTTCCTCGGCGATAATTCACGGAAAGTTCACGGAAATATCATCCGATTCCCAGGACATTCGTTTTAATTGATTTTTATCGTCGTACCAGGTTTGAAACTATTCGGTACAAGTTATAGCGGTTTAGAATACGATTATCACGGACTTATCAATGTTTATACGAAACTAAACGAGTACGATAAAGTTCGAGAGTATACAACAATATTGAACAACTGGAAAATGCTAAGGGACGAGCATGTGAAATCTGAAGAGCCACCGATCCATCCCAACAGACGGCCACAACCGATCGTAGATGTAATTAACACGTTCTTCTCTATGTGAATACATACAATTGATGTATTTGTAAATTGATTCGAAGAATGTTAATTATTCGTTCACGTCGATCGTCTTATATAGATGACATTTTTATTGGTGTAACTCGCTGGCCAAAGCATGAATGAGTTCACGGGTTACATTCAATCACTAGGGTCTCGTAAGTCGTACATTTTTGACTCTATCGTTAAGATTATTCAAACACTGTCACGTGAACTTGTTCATCATGTTATTACTTTGTACCTCACCATTTTCTACGTATTAATTACATGTACAATTAGCTTTAGCAACAAATCAAAGCTGTTTAGGGGTGAATGCTTTTGCGTCGCGGCATGAAATTTATGTACCTTTCCTTCCACTGGTTCACTAGACGCTATTTGATTTATTTCAAAGTTATGCTCGATCGAATGAAATTTTTGCAATGTTTATTCTATGGTTTTGTTCACGGTTCTTGTGAAACGAAATATGTGATATTATATACAATATGTACATGTGCAATGTACGCGTACTATTATTTTTTATCCAATTCATTCTTGTCTCGTTCCTATAGAAATCTTGTAACGAATAACGAAACTAGTGCAATTTCTCTGTGAAATAATTATTTCAGATAATAGCATTATGTAGAAATTTTTGCTTTGAAAATAAATGAGAAAAGGCGGCAGAGTTTTCTCTCTCTCTCTCTCTCTCTCAAATGGCTTAGATCTAAGGCGATAATGCACAGAGAATGGAAATAAGTAAATTTGTAACGTATTTAATCCTGCGCGACGTTTGTCTTAGTAATGTAAATAACAAGATTTAGTAGATAAATATTCGCGAATTCTTGAATAAGTCACGTACATTCAAAAGCTTTAATCTTTTAAATTACAATAAACATTAAGTAGTACATGATTTTTGTATTTACACGATATTTACGTTATCACTGCAGTTTTCAGGTAATAGGAATCGCAATCTAGTCCCCGTTTGCCCCCACCCGTGCCTCCAACTAACAGCATCTCTATATCTTCCTGAAAGTAATGAACGAAAATGTCAACGATAGATTGATCTGACGTTATTGAGTTTGTTCCGCGATGCTACGATGTTGAAACTCATCGACGCGTTAAGAATGACCAAAGTGATATTGCACATTTTTTCTTCAACTGATTTTCTTTTCGAATATTTAATCAGGTGTGTGCGGTGGTTCTTGGCTAAAATATGGCGCCGTGTCTTGCACCAATAACGTATGGCAAACATCACAGACTCTGGATGGTCTTTGTTTCGGTCCACTTTTCACGACATGCGAAAGGCAAGACTGACAGAATATATGGCCACAATGACGGCAATGTACCTGTGCAAAGTATGCGCATTAATACTACATAATGTGCTAACTACAAGCTACGGACATTTTCTTCAATTCTGAACAATACCCTTTTTCTTGCAACTGTGAAAGCAGTATGACAGCTAGGACATTCATCTACGTCCTCCTCGTGTTGCCATCTTACTTCGCTACCAGCTTGTCTAATTCTTTCTAATTGTACCTATAATTAATGACAGTGTAAATACGCATTACACGCATTTACACACCGCAGTTTCATATCCTCGATTATTTCATGTACCTGCAACGATTGCGATAACCTGACGAAATCTTTCTGAACTGCTTCGCTAGTGTCTAGTTCTTGTTGAAGGCTAGTAACTCTTTGTCGTAATTCAGCTATCTTTAACTCGGCATCCTTATGCTCCTTCAGTACAGTGTCCAATTGTTTTTCCAAACGTTCAAGTTTCTCTTCCCTCTCGGCGAGGGACCGATGATCTCGTATATATTTATCTAATTGCGTCCTAACGCAGATAGGAAAGAAAGGAGAATGTTACGTATACGACAATCGCATAGAACGAACAAATTGCACGACATTACCTTAAGCCACTAATTTCGTTATTTAATACTAGTATCTCCTGTTCCATTTGTTCCTGGAGCAAGGTCACTTCGTACCGCGACGTCTCTTCTTTTTCGTGCGCAATTTCTTGCGCAACCTTAGCGGTAATCAAGTCCTCTCGCATTTTTAGAAGACTAACGTGCAACTCTTCCACATTATTCGGCATATTGATACTCTCGCTCTGCAGCTGCTGAGAATGCTTGCTATGTTTACCGACAAGGTTCTCGTTTTCCTTTTGCAGTCTGCAACGAAGATTCATATAGGTTTTCAATCGACGCTTTAATCAGAAATGTCACAATAAAGGTAAAAATAATAGACAAGTTTTTCTCACGCGATAAGGTGCCTCTGTACTTCTTCTCGGCCGCGCGTTAATTTCACAAGCTCGTCCTTAACGTTTCTCTGAACGTGCTCGAAAGCCTTTTTCATTTCGGTTAAAACCTGTTGCAACGTTTGCGAGGTAGCAGCAAGGTCGGCTACTTTGATTTTATGCTCTTCTTTCTTCTCATTCCATTTCTCCTCCATTTCTTTCCGAAACTCCACTTCCTTGGCCAAATCTTCCTTCTGTGCTTGCAACATACGTTCAGAGTCTGACAAGTGTTTTTCAAAATCTTTGGCAGCTGCTTGCATTTTAACTAATTGCGCTTCATAATTCGCGCACATATCACACGCCGACTCGGAGGAGGCTGATTCCTGTTGCCTTCTCCGCGTCTGTACCTCCTTACATTTCTGTAGCTCGTCGTCCGTTGCGCGCAGCTTTTCTTTCAAGGCTTTAATTTCTTCTTCGAGAGGGACTACCAGCGAGCGCAAAACTTCTGCATCTTCTTGTGCCTGTGGAGGAATATTTTCGTATTTTCGTATTTTCGCGCAACTCGGCTAGTTGATAATAAAAGGGGGTAAAAAAAGGGAGAGGAGAGGTGCAATAAAATAAACATCTCGCAACGATGTTACAAATGATTAATGAACGCTCTCTGAAATGCAGTGCTACTCGATTAAACTAGTCGCAGAAAAGTTGGAAAACCATAAAGTTTTATGCTTACGTACATATCTTTTTACCTTCCTCATGCTTTCCTCGAGATTGTCGGGACCTAAAGATAAAGCATCTGCCCCTAATTGGGAAACTACTTTTCTAGCTATTGTCTTTGTTACTGTAGAAAGAGAAATCTGTGGGCCATCCATAGGTGGATCTTTAGGTAACTGGGATTTTAACAGTGCATTGTCTTCTTGCAACTTGGACATGGTGAATTTTAATTTAGCCACTTCTGTATCTAACTGTTTACGCGAACACGAAGATTCCTCCACCGTTTCGTGGATGACCCTTTGCAACGACGCTATTTCCTCCTGTGCCCTTCGCTTCTCGACAAGGATATCATTTTGTATTTTCAAATCTGCGACGACTAGTTGGCTCTTTGCCTCGTCCAACTCGTTGTTCAATTTTGCATTTTCTTTTTGTAAACACGTATTATCTTGCAATCTTCGCTTTAACTCTTCTGCAAAGAAAGTTTGTCAGTAACGGTGTACCTGTACCGTGTCGAGCTTTTTAACCGTGTCCTTGATAAATTTGTTCCCATTATCATTATCATAATCATACAGATTCACCTTCTTTTTGGAGAAACAATTCCTTCATCTTAGCCCTTTGAACATTGAATTCTTCTCGCATCTTAACATTCTCCGCTTCCAGTTTATTTATCTTCTCCAGTACGTCCTCTAAATTGTATGAAAAAATGATTTGTCGGTAATAGAGAGAATAATTGACGTAGAGAGGATAAATGTAAACGGTAAGATCGGCGAGTACCATTGGAAAAAGGATACGGAGCATGCTAAGGGGAAGGAATGGGTGTCCCGAATGAACATGTTGCAAAATGATTCCAAGTAATAAATGTGATTAATAGGAAAGTTACTACAGAAATATTTGTGAAAGTGTATCCGCGTGGAACGTACCACTTCCATTCATGTCGAGCGTATTCTCCTGCGTATGATTTTCCATTATTCGGTGATTCGGTGATTCGGTGATTCGGTGATTAGATGTAATTGAACCGAATTTTGTCGGGGTGGGTCACTGTTTTTCGTGCAAGATAGAAAAATGTAACGTCGAACTGTCCTCGGCGGAACCTTTCGGTAACATTATGGCACACATGCCCGCAACAGCTTCTAAATTTCAGTGACATTCATTTTCTCGACGAGACCAGAATCGCAATCACACGCTAGCCATGCAATACAACGTTTCGTTCATCGGAACAGAAAATAAACCTCCACAATTTAGCCGTGATTTAGCGGTCTAGTCGCGACTCGCGTGTGTATTATCAGTATCAGCACTTGTTAATCAATCAGTATCGATATTACAAAGGCAGTGCAATCGATAATCGAGTGGTCGCAATCGATCGCAACGAAATATCGTTCGTCACAGCCGATGGTTGTTTAAAAATCGCACACCGGAGAGTCCGAGTGTCGGAGAGTTGACGGCGACGAGTAATACCACAGACGAGATATAGGAATAGACAGGACATCTTATGGAGTTTCGTGGCCCAACGTGACGGCCATACCGACTCGGAAATCCGACACTGATTTCAGCGTCCCCTGCTCATGAACAGTGATCACTTGAACAACTATTATTTGCTGAAGTAGTTGGGGCACAGACGAGATATAGGAATAGAGAAGGCATGCAATGTATTTTTTCGGCCACGATTTCTGGGACCCCGGGTCCCATTACCATTTCCGTGTCACTCGCAACGTTACCCACAGATTATAGAAAACAATGCGAAAATTAAATAATTTTAAAGATTCTTTTGTTCGTTGCCGTAATGAAAGGCAACAAAGGATATGAAACATTTAACGTTAATTAAAAATCTTTTAACGAAATATACGATAACGAAAGGCTTTCGAACTTGTCATAAAGTAGCCCCTAAAAGTAAATTCACAAATTTTTGCGATTTCCCCACCCTCATCGTCCACTGAGAGGGACAGAGAGTGAAAGAAAGGTCAGATACCTACGTATCGGTGAGACAACACTAATGCAACTATAAAACTTCTTTTTCTTAGCTACTTCGTTCTGCAAATTTTATTAAAATATTGCTGACGCTGTTGTGTTTAAAATAACACCAAACGCGATATAATTTCGATCATATTTGCGTTGATAAATTACAAAAACGGGTTGCAATATGAAGCAAATATGATCGTGTTGTCTCATTTTAAGCATACAAACGTTAACAATATCGTAATAAAGTTTGCAGGACAAAAGAACGACCGAGCATGAAACGCTTTCGAACGATCGCTCCGAGCCGAGGCGAAACGCTTTTCGATCCCTCCGAGCCGTGGAGAAACGCTTTTGACCACCTGGTTCATTAATGGCCTGATTCTTTAAAAACATAAAAGCATACTACAATAATCATGGGTATCTTATAATACAATGGGCATACAATACAATACAGTTTAGCACTCTGTGAAAACGTTGACCTGAAATAAACCTCCGCGGTGAACCGCGGTGATATGGGAGGAACTGAAGAAGGCAATTAATTTTAATGTTAGGAGCAGGAGAAATTTAAAAAATCGCAGCCAATTAGCTCGACATTTTTACCATATAATTAACAATGAAATCACAAAAGTATAAGTGTTAAAATTGGTAACTGTATGGTAAATAAAATCGATTGCCCAGGTCTCACCACGTGGAGGTTGCTGCGAATGGAGACCCGCGCGGCCGCAGCCGCGCCCCTATCACCATTAATTTACAAAAATTATTATTTACAAATTAAACGCTACTTCCTTCGCAGCGCGGTTGATATGCAAAGTGGATATAAAAATTCTGTTAAACCTAAATCAACTAAAAAATCAACTTTATAATATAAATTAGCTTATACATTGTTTGAGTAAGTAAAATGTATTAAAATAAATAATTGTAACGAAAGCTGAAAATAAAAATTCTGCTAAACCTTTTTAGTAAAAAATAGAGATTATAATACACATTAGCTTAAAGCTAGTTTAAGTAAATAGCATGTATTAAAATTATTCATTATTGCGAAAGCTGAAAATAGAAATTCTGTTAGACCTGACTTAAACTAAAGAATAAGCAATATAATATAAATTAGCATGCACGTAATTCAAATACATTCTACCTTTAATTAAGGTAAATTAAATCTCAACTTAAAACATCCTACCTGACTAAAAAGCTAATTCAATTTAGAAGTATCCTATCTAATTGAAAATTTGATTATTTCTGAAAATTCTGTTAAACCTTTTGAAATAAAAAATAAGGATTGTAATACACATTAACTTATAGTTAGTTTAAGTAAGTAGGGGGTATTAAAATTATTCATTATGGGGAAAGCTGAAAATAAAAATTCTGTTAGACCTGACTAAAACCAAAGAATACATTCTACCTTTAATTAAGGTAAATTAAATCTCAACTTAAAACATCCTACCTGACTAAAAAGCTAATTCAATTTGGAAATATCCTATCCAATTGAAAATCTGAAAGGATAGGGATATTTCACGATGAATCTTCTTTCGCTAAAATCGTGATCGCGTAACCTGAAACAGATCAAAGTTCATAAGAATTTAGTGATATTTCTTAGGTATCATATGATTTCCTTCGATTTATTTCATCCATACAACATCACTTTTCAGCCTCTGATTACTTACATATTGCAATGTATGTTATTTAATGTACTTGAGGCAATATTCTATTCCTTTGACATCTCCTTTAACTTAACAATTCTGTAACAGACTTTTTTAAGAGAATAGTAATTGTGAAAATATAGTACAGTAGTAAAAAGGGAGCATGTTCTTCCAAAATGCAAATATGCTGAATAATAATTGTCAATTACAAATACAAACATTTACTTGGACACAAAGATGAAACAACTCGTTTTAATGTTAATAAAAAGGGGAGAGGCGAAGAAGAATAATAAATTAGAACATTGAACACACAAACTCAATAGCCAGAGGGGCATTCTACTATTAATTATCGTCCACTTATTATAAACCCGATTGAAACCCGTAAGTGGATTATCTCTTTCTTTCGCAACCCTAATTAACTGCATTACTTGCAAAGTCAATCGCGTATGGTGGTTCGTTATCTGAAATATAGTATTTCGGATATATTAAAAAAGATAGGAAAAATAATTCACTGCACCCATCATTTTTAATTCGCAACACTAATAACTAATAACGAACGAGTCATGGTAGTCGCATCCAAGACTACGATTGCAGCAATCACCTTATGCAGCTTTAGTAGCTGCCTTTCGTGACTCAGGAACCACGTTGGGCATTTCATTGTGGTCGCAACGCTACTTGAAAATCGCGACCATTTATCATCGCAACACTATATGAAAATCTAAGAAAAATATTCGCGATAGAAAGATATCGCAGCACTGCTAATTAAGCTAATTAAGCTAATTAAGCTAATTAAGCTAATTAAAACCTGTGTAGGAAAGGAACGCGAAAATTATTGTCGCAACGCTAAAAGCAAGTACGTATCGCAAGTACAATTTAATACAAAAGCAACTCTAATTCAAGCCGCAATCTGTATTAATTCGCAACTCTAATTCAAGCCACTATATGTATATTTAATCGCACCTGTAAAAAAAATGCCGCGACCTGGGTCTATCCGTAACTCTAGTTGCAATCGCGATGTGATTTTATTCGCAACTCTAATGCAAACCGTATTCAATCGTACGCGACGCTAATAAAAATCGCGATTTGCCCAATGCGATGACGCGACGGTGGGCCAGGCAATACTGCCGGCCAAACAATAAACTACAACTACGGCATACAAAAGCGAGCATAGTGAGAAAATAGTAAGAAAGAATGACTCTCCATCCTTTGGATGCAGAGCCATTGATAGTTGCCCTCTTGAGCGACAGTTTGTCGGGCCTCTTCGGCTTTTAGCCTCTTCTTTTCTTCGGGCGCAATCCTCGCTGAAACTTATTGTTAGTCTAGGCTCGAGACTCTATTCGCAAACAAACAAAACTAAATAAAAGGCTAAATCGCGTAGCTAAGCGGAACACACGTGGACGAATCACGACCAAATAAAATCGTAAAATTTGCGATTACAGAAAATCGTGAAGATTGCGATTAAAATTGTAACCGATCATCGCCTACACGTGCAGCCTCGAGCATAATGTGACACGTTCGTTTCGAGACGAAATCGCGATCGCGACCGCGAAAAATTCGAAAAATCGATAGGCAAAGCCAGAGGCGAACGCATTCTCGTTCGCGCCACAGTTTCGCCGTCGACTTTTCGAATCAGATTTCCTGAGACAGGTTGAACACGCGAAATATTGCCTACCCGATCAGAGACTGTGTCAACCTGCCCGGCCCTACCTACTTATATCTATCAGGCACACCAGAAGGTATACTACCTATCCTACCTAGACCTATATTTCAAAAATGGCAAAGCATTCACACAAACACACATCATTCAACGTTTCTCAATCAAACACTCGGGCGCATGAACCTGCACTAGAGAGACGTCCCGGGACGCCTCCGACACCCGAGCTTGGCATACGATCATTCACACTCTAAGGGTACGTACCAGTTCCTGAAATCGCCTGACACAGGCTAGCGACCATTGCGTAAATTTGCGCAAACGTATATGCTTATGCATTACTTTCGTATGAAATATTGATTGCTCAAATATGTATATTGTACATTTTCTTTCTACTATGTACGCTTGGTTTGTATAGTACATACTCTATTCGTTGCCATATTTTCATAATTCGTTACGGCATTCAATGTGTTATTATAATTTGTTATGAAATTCCCGAGCCGACGCAATTCCACGGCCTAACCACACACACACACACACACACACGGTATGGAAAATACGTCGTGCACGGTGCACTAGCAAATGTCAGCCGCCAAACATTGTTAGAAATTTAAAAACCATATGATCATCGTGCCCATTGCCTCTCACTCACCCAAGTAGCACCTGGGCACGTGAGTGAGTTCCTGGCAATCAACACGGAAGGGATTAAACCTGAAAATCCTGATCTAAAAAGATGATTAGTACACGTAAAATTGCAACAGCTAATAATATACTTTATTTTCAATCTCTTTAAACATGACTCGACTTTGTAGTATATGAAATATCGATAAAGACTCAAATATGACTGATAAATAATTTATTTATTAAGGGAAATGACTGTCATTGAAAGTGATTTTACTAGAATAAGTAATGCAATTAAATGTTTACTTGGGAAATAGACAAGATATTAAATAAGCCTCGGGTGATTCCTTAATCGAAGTAACGTGTTCAAGATAGTTACTCCGATTTGAAAATCTACCCGTATACAAAGTGCCTTCTTGTACATAATGTGTAATAAATTTCATTCGAAATGGACTCGACTATAGCATATGAAAATTAATATTAAATGCTATCATTGGCTATGCATATTCAATGCTGATTTCAATAAACGTATCGTTATATTTATTTACTTTAATAGATGATTGCTATAATCGTGTAGCACTTGCAGTAACGAAGTCGGGGGGCATCCGACTTCTGCACTGCTGAACAGTGAAAACAAATTTCAACTGATTATAAATGCAATTAGAAATTTAATATGCAATGTCCTCAATATATGTACATTTGTGCAATGTATTTGTTACTATCATCATATATTTTTATCGAAATAGAGGAACCTAGAGGAACCTAGAGGAACCTACAGGATCAGTGCTTCTTTGATCAAATGTTTATTCGAGTAAGAAATATTTCTATGGTCCTTAATCTTTTTATATTAAAAAACGCGCAGTACAAGAAGGCAGATCTAACCTCGTATAAGAAATAATACACATGAAAATAACGTCACAACTAACGGGAATAAAAATTATTCCCGCAGTCACTATGCTCGCAAAACTACTAAAAAATACAACCAGTCACCCGTGCCGCTTCGGACCAATCGTCCTACGGCATGATTGGGGACCGGAGGAACTAAAACGCATGCGACTCACCAACTCGTTGATTGCAAAAGGAGAGCAAGTACTCGTGGAAGACATCAGGAACATCACCGGGGCAGCTCGATTGGACTCAATCGTCAGGAAGTATGCAAACTGTAACTAAACAGCAAAGCAATAAAAACATTAAAATCTACTGCTAAATCTACAGAATTTAACTGTTCATAGAAAACTGAGATTTGTTTTAAAAATACTTACATTTCTCGCTTCATCGGTGTCGCATAAAACATCCCCCTCAGTGATGCACTGACTCTGCTTCCGATAGCGAATATAAGAGAAAAATCAAAATAAAAGACTATGTACGCGACCGCAAATTACATCGGCGAACAAATTAAGATGCTACTTTCGCGATTGAAATAATTGAAGAGGAGCACCGGTGCTCCGATAATCGAATTAATAACTACTGGGCGAAAAACACTGACTCTACAATCGCGTGTAGGTAAACTGTAAACGAAAATTTAAGCAGAGCCACTTGCTCCGGAAATACTAGAAAACTGCGGAGGAACCACTGACTCTAGTGACCGCATTGCGCGCGGTCACATAATTTTCTGAAATAGAACATGTTCATCCTATCGAGCTGTTTCATCTTCTCACTGAGATGTCTACCATACGTTTTGTCAGCTCGGCGTCCAGTAGTAGAATGACGACCTTCGCCATCGCCCTTTGCTGTTCGCCTATGTTCGACATCCGACTAAAACCAAACACCATTTTTCTTTACGATCGCTTGTGTTTCCTAGAAATATTTCAACGCACACGTTACTGGATAAGTGGCTTTTTTTGTTTCGCGATATGTTGTTGATATTTTCCACGAAAAACAAGCTTCCCGACCACAGGCAGAAACAAGATATAGCCGCAAATAATGGCTCCTATTATGTTACTACTTATCTACAACGCGACTGTATATCATAAAGTTTTATGCGTGGTACGAATTATAATTTAATAGAGACATATTACTAAAATTCTACTTATTTCTATAAGAAATTTGAGGAAAGCTTACCTGTCAGTGGGAACTTGATTTAACAATATGGCGCCGCGTCACTCTGCTCCTGCGCATTCCCGTTTGAAAGTGTCGCGTTCGCGCCATTTCTGATTCAAAGCAAGCGAAAGAGACGCCATGAAACAGACTCCAACTGAAATTAGAGACAAATGTATTGAGAATCACCAATATTATAATACTATTGCTAGAAAGTGCAGAATATATTGGAAGATAATGGAATTCAGAAGTGAAATACGTATACGCATACGTCAAAGATAATACGTATGTATATGCATACTGGAGTCGATTAGAAAATGCACGCCGCGCGGTGTGATTCCGTTCACTGCACAATATTTACTTAATTTCTTGCAAAATATTCATTGATATTAAGAAAGAAAGCACAGAAAACTTGAAAGACAGGGAAACGAAAACAATGTATATCATTTCCTGTCTTCAAGAATATATTAGACTATGTGACATACCGTAATTCGACGGGCACTCCGAACACGTCTAATCGCTACGAGATCCCTTGGTCGAAAGAAGGAGAGCTTTGAAATAGATTGCGCTGATTGGCTGGTAGCTGATTGGGCGATGGGGGTGATGTTCTTTCCTTACGGCGGGTGTTATTGAATATCATATCGAATTGAATATTTTTTATTGCAAGTGTTACAGTATGGATATTAGTCGAATAGTAGGATGCAAATATATTTATTAGTAATAACAAACGCATCTGTGTAATCAAATGTTTGTAATGTTTGTTGCACTATAGAATAAGTAAACTATTTCCGTCCAACTAATATTTGTTTTTCTTTAACTTTATTTAAGTTACAATTCCTACCGTTGTGAGCGTTCAGATAGTTTTCTAGCATCTTTTCACACAGACGAGATATAAGTGAAATAGCTATCCTGATTTCCCCCAAAGCATTCACATACAATCGTATATTCACACAATCGTATGAGTCCTGCCCCAACCACCGACGACATATAGGAATAGACAGGACCACAGTCGACTCTAGTACTAGCCGTGCTGAAGAACGTGGCAACACCGCATGTTTACCGATCGGGAGTCCTATTTTCAGTAATGGAGTCTTGTACTTGGGTTTACAATTAACGCTTTTTTTTATTGAAAATTATGTTAAAGTACACAATTCTTGATTAATTATGTATAAGTAATATATAAATATTATAACTATGGTAAGTAGAAGTGATATTAAAGTATACTAATAGTTATAAATGTGGTATATATTTTGTGGACTCTCGGACTGGTTTGGTGATGTGATACATAATATTGGAAATATTTTACAGTGGTTTTAAGAAAATATAAGTATGAAGCGAAATAGAATCATCTTTGAACTAAAACGCAACATTTGGAAATGAATCAAGTGATATATAAGTTAATAGAAACTGGAAATAGACAAAATAAATGAAACGAAATCAAAGAGGTTAAGTGAACACCGAAAGAGGATAAGTGAACACGAAAAGAGGTTAAATGAACACGGAAAGAGGTTGGATAATTAGTTACTGAAGGGAAGAGTTGTGCAGGTAATTACAAAATATTCACCACAAATGCATGTATCAGAAAATGCTAAATGATGTACATGTAATTGAATATTAATATATATTAATTTAAATAAAATGTGCTTATGCTTTTCAGATTTTAAAAAATCTGATTCCAAATTGGCAGTATTTATTATGGCTTCCACTATTGCACACATATGAGTAAATAAGGTTATTACTTCTTCTGTAGAAGTGGAAAGACCAGCTCTTTGTAAGTGATCAAAATATACATTACTTATCGTTGTACCTTTATTCTCCACTATTAATTATTTACATATATTACAATTTCATATTTTAGCGACGGAATGGGACCCATAATCGGATATATAAATCTTAACATAATCATCTACAACACACATGGATGGTATCGAAAATTTCTGAAAATCCATTTACGTCAGCCGAAAGATCATGAAGATCATTAATATTCTTCCCTTATGATTAGGAACATAACAACACTGTGGCATTATTAATTAATAAATATAGTACCAAACTTGTGACAAGAACTATGTAAAACAAATTTTTCAAAAACTGTGTATGTGATACAATAAAAATAAATTTGTAAAAAATTAGTTATGATACTATTAAAATGTAATTAATGTTGGTGTTATCTATTGAATATGTTCTGAGATTATATTTTGGAATAGACTGCAACTGCTTATACAAAAGTGTTTATATTAAGAGGGACCGATGAGGTCCGAATGGTAGATGCTTCTCTTCTAAATTCATTCGATAGAGTTTCTCCTATTGCATAAGGATGTGCCTTCCTTTTACATTATAATATAAATATTCTTTTATTAAATATTCCTATATCTCGTCAGTGAAATGACCTCTTATATCTCGTCTGTGTGAAAAGATGCTAGAAAACTATCTGAACGCTCACAACGGTAGGAATTGTAACTTAAATAAAGTTAAAGAAAAACAAATATTAGTTGGACGGAAATAGTTTACTTATTCTATAGTGCAACAAACATTACAAACATTTGATTACACAGATGCGTTTGTTATTACTAATAAATATATTTGCATCCTACTATTCGACTAATATCCATACTGTAACACTTGCAATAAAAAATATTCAATTCGATATGATATTCAATAACACCCGCCGTAAGGAAAGAACATCACCCCCATCGCCCAATCAGCTACCAGCCAATCAGCGCAATCTATTTCAAAGCTCTCCTTCTTTCGACCAAGGGATCTCGTAGCGATTAGACGTGTTCGGAGTGCCCGTCGAATTACGGTATGTCACATAGTCTAATATATTCTTGAAGACAGGAAATGATATACATTGTTTTCGTTTCCCTGTCTTTCAAGTTTTCTGTGCTTTCTTTCTTAATATCAATGAATATTTTGCAAGAAATTAAGTAAATATTGTGCAGTGAACGGAATCACACCGCGCGGCGTGCATTTTCTAATCGACTCCAGTATGCATATACATACGTATTATCTTTGACGTATGCGTATACGTATTTCACTTCTGAATTCCATTATCTTCCAATATATTCTGCACTTTCTAGCAATAGTATTATAATATTGGTGATTCTCAATACATTTGTCTCTAATTTCAGTTGGAGTCTGTTTCATGGCGTCTCTTTCGCTTGCTTTGAATCAGAAATGGCGCGAACGCGACACTTTCAAACGGGAATGCGCAGGAGCAGAGTGACGCGGCGCCATATTGTTAAATCAAGTTCCCACTGACAGGTAAGCTTTCCTCAAATTTCTTATAGAAATAAGTAGAATTTTAGTAATATGTCTCTATTAAATTATAATTCGTACCACGCATAAAACTTTATGATATACAGTCGCGTTGTAGATAAGTAGTAACATAATAGGAGCCATTATTTGCGGCTATATCTTGTTTCTGCCTGTGGTCGGGAAGCTTGTTTTTCGTGGAAAATATCAACAACATATCGCGAAACAAAAAAAGCCACTTATCCAGTAACGTGTGCGTTGAAATATTTCTAGGAAACACAAGCGATCGTAAAGAAAAATGGTGTTTGGTTTTAGTCGGATGTCGAACATAGGCGAACAGCAAAGGGCGATGGCGAAGGTCGTCATTCTACTACTGGACGCCGAGCTGACAAAACGTATGGTAGACATCTCAGTGAGAAGATGAAACAGCTCGATAGGATGAACATGTTCTATTTCAGAAAATTATGTGACCGCGCGCAATGCGGTCACTAGAGTCAGTGGTTCCTCCGCAGTTTTCTAGTATTTCCGGAGCAAGTGGCTCTGCTTAAATTTTCGTTTACAGTTTACCTACACGCGATTGTAGAGTCAGTGTTTTTCGCCCAGTAGTTATTAATTCGATTATCGGAGCACCGGTGCTCCTCTTCAATTATTTCAATCGCGAAAGTAGCATCTTAATTTGTTCGCCGATGTAATTTGCGGTCGCGTACATAGTCTTTTATTTTGATTTTTCTCTTATATTCGCTATCGGAAGCAGAGTCAGTGCATCACTGAGGGGGATGTTTTATGCGACACCGATGAAGCGAGAAATGTAAGTATTTTTAAAACAAATCTCAGTTTTCTATGAACAGTTAAATTCTGTAGATTTAGCAGTAGATTTTAATGTTTTTATTGCTTTGCTGTTTAGTTACAGTTTGCATACTTCCTGACGATTGAGTCCAATCGAGCTGCCCCGGTGATGTTCCTGATGTCTTCCACGAGTACTTGCTCTCCTTTTGCAATCAACGAGTTGGTGAGTCGCATGCGTTTTAGTTCCTCCGGTCCCCAATCATGCCGTAGGACGATTGGTCCGAAGCGGCACGGGTGACTGGTTGTATTTTTTAGTAGTTTTGCGAGCATAGTGACTGCGGGAATAATTTTTATTCCCGTTAGTTGTGACGTTATTTTCATGTGTATTATTTCTTATACGAGGTTAGATCTGCCTTCTTGTACTGCGCGTTTTTTAATATAAAAAGATTAAGGACCATAGAAATATTTCTTACTCGAATAAACATTTGATCAAAGAAGCACTGATCCTGTAGGTTCCTCTAGGTTCCTCTAGGTTCCTCTATTTCGATAAAAATATATGATGATAGTAACAAATACATTGCACAAATGTACATATATTGAGGACATTGCATATTAAATTTCTAATTGCATTTATAATCAGTTGAAATTTGTTTTCACTGTTCAGCAGTGCAGAAGTCGGATGCCCCCCGACTTCGTTACTGCAAGTGCTACACGATTATAGCAATCATCTATTAAAGTAAATAAATATAACGATACGTTTATTGAAATCAGCATTGAATATGCATAGCCAATGATAGCATTTAATATTAATTTTCATATGCTATAGTCGAGTCCATTTCGAATGAAGTTTATTACACATTATGTACAAGAAGGCACTTTGTATACGGGTAGATTTTCAAATCGGAGTAACTATCTTGAACACGTTACTTCGATTAAGGAATCACCCGAGGCTTATTTAATATCTTGTCTATTTCCCAAGTAAACATTTAATTGCATTACTTATTCTAGTAAAATCACTTTCAATGACAGTCATTTCCCTTAATAAATAAATTATTTATCAGTCATATTTGAGTCTTTATCGATATTTCATATACTACAAAGTCGAGTCATGTTTAAAGAGATTGAAAATAAAGTATATTATTAGCTGTTGCAATTTTACGTGTACTAATCATCTTTTTAGATCAGGATTTTCAGGTTTAATCCCTTCCGTGTTGATTGCCAGGAACTCACTCACGTGCCCAGGTGCTACTTGGGTGAGTGAGAGGCAATGGGCACGATGATCATATGGTTTTTAAATTTCTAACAATGTTTGGCGGCTGACATTTGCTAGTGCACCGTGCACGACGTATTTTCCATACCGTGTGTGTGTGTGTGTGTGTGGTTAGGCCGTGGAATTGCGTCGGCTCGGGAATTTCATAACAAATTATAATAACACATTGAATGCCGTAACGAATTATGAAAATATGGCAACGAATAGAGTATGTACTATACAAACCAAGCGTACATAGTAGAAAGAAAATGTACAATATACATATTTGAGCAATCAATATTTCATACGAAAGTAATGCATAAGCATATACGTTTGCGCAAATTTACGCAATGGTCGCTAGCCTGTGTCAGGCGATTTCAGGAACTGGTACGTACCCTTAGAGTGTGAATGATCGTATGCCAAGCTCGGGTGTCGGAGGCGTCCCGGGACGTCTCTCTAGTGCAGGTTCATGCGCCCGAGTGTTTGATTGAGAAACGTTGAATGATGTGTGTTTGTGTGAATGCTTTGCCATTTTTGAAATATAGGTCTAGGTAGGATAGGTAGTATACCTTCTGGTGTGCCTGATAGATATAAGTAGGTAGGGCCGGGCAGGTTGACACAGTCTCTGATCGGGTAGGCAATATTTCGCGTGTTCAACCTGTCTCAGGAAATCTGATTCGAAAAGTCGACGGCGAAACTGTGGCGCGAACGAGAATGCGTTCGCCTCTGGCTTTGCCTATCGATTTTTCGAATTTTTCGCGGTCGCGATCGCGATTTCGTCTCGAAACGAACGTGTCACATTATGCTCGAGGCTGCACGTGTAGGCGATGATCGGTTACAATTTTAATCGCAATCTTCACGATTTTCTGTAATCGCAAATTTTACGATTTTATTTGGTCGTGATTCGTCCACGTGTGTTCCGCTTAGCTACGCGATTTAGCCTTTTATTTAGTTTTGTTTGTTTGCGAATAGAGTCTCGAGCCTAGACTAACAATAAGTTTCAGCGAGGATTGCGCCCGAAGAAAAGAAGAGGCTAAAAGCCGAAGAGGCCCGACAAACTGTCGCTCAAGAGGGCAACTATCAATGGCTCTGCATCCAAAGGATGGAGAGTCATTCTTTCTTACTATTTTCTCACTATGCTCGCTTTTGTATGCCGTAGTTGTAGTTTATTGTTTGGCCGGCAGTATTGCCTGGCCCACCGTCGCGTCATCGCATTGGGCAAATCGCGATTTTTATTAGCGTCGCGTACGATTGAATACGGTTTGCATTAGAGTTGCGAATAAAATCACATCGCGATTGCAACTAGAGTTACGGATAGACCCAGGTCGCGGCATTTTTTTTACAGGTGCGATTAAATATACATATAGTGGCTTGAATTAGAGTTGCGAATTAATACAGATTGCGGCTTGAATTAGTGTTGCTTTTGTATTAAATTGTACTTGCGATACGTACTTGCTTTTAGCGTTGCGACAATAATTTTCGCGTTCCTTTCCTACACAGGTTTTAATTAGCTTAATTAGCAGTGCTGCGATATCGTTCTATCGCGAATATTTTTCTTAGATTTTCATATAGTGTTGCGATGATAAATGGTCGCGATTTTTAAGTAGCGTTGCGACCACAATGAAATGCCCAACGTGGTTCCTGAGTCACGAAAGGCAGCTACTAAAGCTGCATAAGGTGATTGCTGCAATCGTAGTCTTGCATGCGACTACCATGACTCGTTCGTTATTAGTTATTAGTGTTGCGAATTAAAAATGATGGTTGCAGTGAATTATTTTTCCTATCTTTTTTCATATATCCGAAATACTATATTTCAGATAACGAAGCACCATACGCGATTGACTTTGCAAGTAATGCAGTTAATTAGGGTTGCGAAAGAAAGAGATAATCCACTTACGGGTTTCAATCGGGTTTATAATAAGTGGACGATAATTAATAGTAGAATGCCCCTCTGGCTATTGAGTTTGTGTGTTACATCAGAAGGAAGTAGCGTTTAATTTGTAAATTAATGTTGATAATCCCTCCTCGAGAAATTACTCTACTTCGTTATTGTTATTAGTTGAATATAAATAAGAAATTGCGTCTTTCATTAACGAAAATTCGCGAAAAAATTGCTCCAATGAAAAAGATAATTAAAGAATTTGTCTAGTAACTATACAATTAACAATTGTAGTATACAATTATCGTCACTATCTTCTTCATTGTGGCAACTTTATTGTCTGGGTGTTAAAAAACTATACAACTCTTAGCTCAACTTTTTTTTCCTCATTTATCAGAAAATAATGTTAAGTACTTATAACCTTAAAAATTATTTCATTTATTGATAGTACAATGGAAATAAGAAAACTTGTTATCATGTGTTTCTTTAATTAAAAGATTTTTAATTAACATTAAATGTTTCATATCCTCTGTTGCCTTTCATTACGGCAATGAACAAAAGAATTCTTTAAAATTATTTAATTTTTTCATCGTTTTTTATAATCTGTGGGTAACGTTGCGAGTGACACGGAAATGGTAATGGGTCCCGGGGACCCAGAAATCGTGGCCGAAAAAATACATTGGATGACTTGTCTATTCCTATATCTCGTCAGTGGTAATACATGCCGCAATTGAACGTAAATCAATAACATTTTCGATCACAGTCCACGTCGACGTGTAACGACATCGATAGCAACTAATCGAGATTTCTTTCAATTGTATAAACCAGGTCTGTCTCGTACTTTACGTTATATAATCTGCAATCGAATAACGAGAAGCATTCGTCGAACACGCGGTTCCCTGCTTGCCACACGATTTTCTACAAACACTTTTCGACATTACTACGCGTGCCTCTCCTACATGTGCTTACAAGTACGTAGCTAATGTACGTAACGTAGCTACGTACTTGTGTGTTAGGTACGCTTTTAATCGATAAACGCAACATTTTTTTACATTTTACATTTGTGGAATGAAATTTTCTTCAACTGCACAGAACACTTCGTAAAAGTGGATAAATTCAAGCCTGACGCATCGATGTTCTACTTTACCAGCCCAATGACGAGCGGTTGCCACAGATGAGATATAGATTGTGTGTTATGCGACTGGTCGTTGGTAAAATTAGTGCCGTAAAAGTCAAACAATCCGAGTAGATAAAAGCATGATTGCCAATGGATATGAAATAAGAATCTCGGTTAATTGTAATCGGATAAGAATCCTAGAGGCATAAGACGGCGATTGTGAGTTTTGTTTGAAAAATTTCTGTGAAAATTCCAACCAATTGGATAGAAGAGCTATTGGAAAGTCGGCGTCCTCATTGGAAGAAAGTATAGAGCAGAGAGCAGAGAGCAGAGAGCAGAGAGCAGAGAGCAGTGTGCTCGCTCGTATGAAACTTGTGACTTGTACATACATACGTACATTGTACGTATTAAATATATGTACGGCCACTGAACCGTTGCAGGCCTTAATATTGCAATATCGATTAAAAAGAAATTCGGCGTCGTGGCGTCCTCTAATTGTAAGAATAGAAATAAAAGAAGAGAAAAGCTTAATAAGTGAAACTGTGCAAGCACCCAATCACCTTCGGGGGCAGTTTTGAAATATTCGTTTCGGCTCTTTTTTTCGTTCGATTCGTGACTCCTGTTCCCGTTTGAGCGGCGATACTTCACGTGCGGTTGCTCGAGGCACGAAGATTCATCGTCCTGTGGTAACAGATGGACTGTGTGCAGGGGTTGCAAGCGTAACAATTTCTTTGGAAATTTGATTTTTAATCAATCTCGATCGTACAGCAAAAGAGGGGAAAAAAGTAACTTGGTTTCTGCTGCGAATAATCTAGCCCCGGATCACCGAATCGGCAAGGAAAACTTGCTTTTAAATACGTTCATTCTCGGACAGGTGAGCGGGTGATGCGGGTGGGCGATTAATATTTCGCCGAACGTTCCATTCTGTTAGTTGTTCTGGTGTTGTTTTTTTCTTTTAAACGAAATCTAAACGAAATCTACGTTGCATCGCGAAATAGAATAATAACGTAAAGTACAGTGTTCGGCAGCTCGGTGCTAGCTTTTCGTCGAATAATCTAGGTGTGATCTCGAGGAAGGGAAAGTACGTAATAAATAGGCTATCGAGGAGAAAGGATCGTAGATCGAACGAAGATGCACGGTATCAATGGTCCGTTATGAGAAACGGTGCGATTAGGGATTTGTGCGAACTTTACTTTACATTGAGTGAGCATCTTTTCCATCGTTGATTGGAATGAAAAAATGCGGCGAGAGTGCACGTGGGAAATGTTCGTTTCACCGAATCGAATTGTTAGATATTAGAGGAATATATTGGAGAATTTTCATTTCAGAATGGCCCGCGGACAACAAAAGATTCAATCACAAGCTAAGGCAGCGGAGAAGGCGGCAAAAGTAAAAAAGCAACAGGGACACAGCGCGAATGATCAGAAGAAAGCAGCGCAGAAGGCTTTGGTACACGTATGCGTAGTTTGTAAGGTTGGTAGGCCGGCTATATCGAACGCGGCGTCGCTGCGTTCAAACGGTTCTGTAACCAACAATATGATACGTTTCTAGGCACAAATGCCGGACCCAAAAACTTACAAGCAACACTTTGAGAATAAACATCCGAAGAATGAGCTACCGGAGGATTTGAAGAACATATGAGAGGGCTGCGATGAAGCGGAAGGTGAAAACCTTAATTACGAAGGAGAAAGTGATACAGTTGGACGTTGAGCCAATCATTAAATAGTACCGAAAGGAAAAAATAAATTACACCCTGTTAGTGTTTTGAGACAAACTGTTGCGCACAATCAACAAATGACTTTCCGTGCACAGCCCCAAACAATTATAGCACTATCGACGACTCGCTTGCAGGAGATAATTTTTCCGTTCCCTTCAAAGATATTCAGCGTTGTACATTTAATACACGACCGCTGGGTTCCTGCTTAAGCAATTGAACGTGTACATTGCTAAGAAATAATGTTTATCCGTTTAGCAGAACGGTTGCAACTATTCGTGAACGCTATAACGTTGCACGCGAGCAAAGCAATATTTATTACACGACTTTTAGTTTTCTATAATTAGGAGAAATATGGCGAAGGGATATCTTGCATTCGCAGTTAGATTACACGGTATCCAAGCATCGAGAATCTATGGATTGTAATAGAGAAGATGATTCGACTAATGCAAGGAAAAAGATACTGCCATTTTACAGTGTTTCTGCCAATTAATTAGTCCAACAATAACGATAAACGGTATTAACGGTGTTAACGGTGTTAACGGTATTAACGGTATTAACGGTATTAACGGTATTACATATGTTTAGAATGTTGTAACGCGTAACTCTGTTGACGAGTTACTTAATTACTAAGTTTTCTTCTACACGAGCCTTGATTTTGATTAAATATCAATTATTTGCTTTTTACGAGCGATCTTATCGCGCGGTGAACGTGTATTGTTTGTTTAGCGCTAGAAAATTCATTGTTCTTTCGTACTGTTTGTGAGAATAATCGATCGGTAGTTTGTTAATTTCTCCTATTCATACGTTTTTCTCATTGTCGGATCTGTTTTTTCGAGAATGTTTCGAATCGCACTGTACATTTTCCTTGTTGTGCACTATTTCTAAGAAGAATTTATCGTAAAGCATTACGAAATCGGGTAGTATTGAATAAAGAATCTGTTATTCTGGGAAGCTCGTAAATCATAAGTTTTACTACGTCATAAGGAATGGTTGAGAGATACGCAGAATAATCCCCCCCCCCCCCCCCCCATTGAAGATTTCACCGTAAATGTCCGGTACCGATGAGGTTTACGGAGATGTTTAGCATGCGGTCAACGTAGAAATACATAAGTATGCGAATGATGTAATTTGTTCTTACGAAACAATTATACAATTTTACACCAGAAATTCAGACTTTTTTGTTGTTGTTTTTCATATCTTTTACGATGATCCCAAACAATAGGAAAAGTTTGTGAAAACTTGAGGGGCACTCGAAGGAAAATTTGAGAAAACGTCAAGTTTGTTAATATTCTGTTGACAGTGAAATTGAATCGTAAGCAACTGTAACGGTATAGATATAAGCATTGAATAGTTGCATTATATGGTCGGTGGAAAATATTAATTGAAATTTCGTTTCGACCCGCCGCGATCTTATTTTTCCAGCTGCTTAGGGTTGGAAAATAAAGAAAAGTTTATTTGGAAAAGCTTTACTGTAGAAACGGCCTATTGCATAGCTTTTTCTATCGCGCTGTCGAGTTGTGCTGTGTCACGAATGTTTATCAACTATTTCAAGCGGGGAGAAAATTACATCATGCAATTCGTGAAATCCCAGATGTTACACATCTATATATACATGCACATACGTGCAGATGCCTGGTCACTGGCCATCTTTCACTGTCACAGAACGTTGTCCTCCGGACGGTTATACTTGATACTTTCTAGCGAGCTGAGAATAATAATAATAATAATAATAATAGTAGCAATAAGTAAATTTGATTTCCGTTCTGAATCATTTTTCTCGGTGGCCGCGATATTTGGTGGCAATTGTGCTTTCGGTGGTTTCACGGTAGGAGAAGTTGCGATCGCTTTGCCGAAAGGTAAGACACATACATACATACATACATACATTCATACATTCATTTCACTTGATTTTATTCCTCATAAGAGGATAAGAATATTTCTCAATTGGCCGTTTAGAATTTCCAGTCGTTTAGGGTCGAGAGGAAGGTACGTTACGGTAAAATATGTTTGATCAGAAAAAAAGAAGAACTAATGTAGTACGCGTTAAAATGACGGTGGCCAATTGGTCTCTTATCCCGATAACTTTTGATAGTTTATCCGGATGTCGCAACGAATATTGCTATAATCTAATCGCGAAAGCGGCTGATTCGAACAAGATTCGAATACATACTGTGAATTGCGAGTGTGATTAGGAAATTTCTTGAAGCGAAAGAATGTCGATGTCGAGTTGTGAGTAACGAAAGAGTGCATAGTGCATACAGGTGATCTGTCGTGTACACGTAGAATGTAGGATATACATAGAATATCTGGACCCCTTCTACGCTTCGCGCAACAACAAAATACCCCACGAATAACAATCGAAGGAAGAAAATCAGCTGCTTTATCTTTGTACTTTCTGCCTACGAGAGAAATATCA
Source organism: Nomada ferruginata (assembly GCA_963583965.1). NCBI lineage: Eukaryota > Metazoa > Arthropoda > Insecta > Hymenoptera > Apidae > Nomada > Nomada ferruginata. Next base: position 17,984,593 of record OY757219.1, on the reverse strand, counting down.
AGGAATAAACAATGAACTCTGTATCTTGTACGTATTATACATGCACGTACATGCACGTACATGCACATAGATATAGATACATACATATGTAGGTACATGTGCAATGTGCAATGTGCAATGTGCATATACACTTGTGCGTACAAGCAAGAGTTACTAATTCATCGTCGCCGCCATTGTTCTTCCGTTTGCCTGATAATTTTAGCGATGAAATATTAATTTCAGTTGAGTGGAAGAAAGCGAGAAATGATGGACTCGGTGTTTCGCACCAGGTCTCTCGGCACCGCCGCGGAGGGTGTTCGGGATCAGTACGCGGATGGAAGGGCCGCGAAAGTATGGGAGGTGTTTATCGGCGACAAGAAGCAGAGGACCCAGAATTATCGAGACTTCCTTGTTGGATTGTTGCGGGAGAAAGGATGCCGGAAAATTTTGGACGTGGCATGCGGGACTGGGGTGGACTCGGTGATGCTCTTGGAAGAGGGTTTCGAAGTGGTCAGTCTTGATGCTTCGGATAAAATGTTGAAGTACGCTCTGAAAGCCAGATGGGAGCGTCGAAAGGAAGCAGCCTTCGATAACTGGGGTGAATGTTTATTCGAACGCGACGCTTACGCTCTATTATTAAGTTAATAATAATAAGCGGAGCTGCAAGAAATATTCGTGTATTTCGATCATCTTTGTCAAGTTTCTTGCCCCGCGAGCGTGCACAGATATATGTATGTACGCCTTTTTCTTTCTACAACGCGAAAGTTGTTCTTTCGAGAGAAAGGAATGTGAAACGTTGTTAAACGTTTTCTCTCTGTCGAATAAGAACTGACCGTTATCGCTTATCGTGCCGGGAGGGAGAGAAAGAGATTATCGAAGGTCAAGCAATCGCACGAAAGTCTTTACTTTCTCTCTTCCATTCTTCGTCCCAACTTTGTCCCAGTTTCCTTTCCTTCACCTCGAATCGTAATCGAACGTAATGCTTCTTTCTCTAGTTATCGAGGAGGCAAATTGGCTGTGTTTGCCTAAAGACATTCATCATCTGATCGGCGACGGATTCGATGCGGTTATTTGTCTTGGAAACAGTTTCGCTCACATGCCGGACACGTTTGAGGATCAGAGGGAGCAGAGGTAAAGGCCAAAAGCACAAGTCTTTCGTTTGGTTATGGGTTATCGGCTATCAGCTATCGGCTATCGGCTATCGGCTATCGGCTATCGGCTGGAAGGGATTTAACGTTTGATCGAATCGTTAATTGTAGGCAGGCGTTGCTGAATTTCGAACGTTGCGTGAAACCCGGTGGTTTACTCCTGATCGACCACAGAAATTATGATTACATAATCGAGACCGGCGATATACCGCCAAAGTGCATATATTATAATGTGAGTTGATAAGCTTCGAGGCTTGGAGCGGATGAATTTATACTTTCTTAAGAAAAGTACCCTCGCTTTCACCGCGATTTTCTAGCGTGTAATAAACGACGGTTGCTGATACGGGTGAAAATTTCAGAGCCAACACATGACCAATATCAAGGCTTCGGTTCTGTTCGTTTCCGGAAAGCCATCGATCGTCACTCTGGACTATATGATCACTTTGGACGATGCAGAGAACGAAGACGATAACGGAGCACACGTCAGCGAATTCCGACTTTCTTATTACCCGCACAGACTGAACGTGTTCAGGGATATGTTGGACGAGGCATTTCACTACAGAGCGAAGCATACCATATACGGTGACTTCAAGCACCTGGAGGAAGTGAAACACCCTGGCTTCTACATCCACGTGATGGAGAAGCCAGCATAAAAGTTTCCGCGATAAGTGTGTTGTTGACTTCCAAAGTGACATTTCCAGAAGCAGCGAGTAGCGCTGCGCCCGGGGAGATTTTCCTCGCGTAGCTCTTATTCATTTTGAATAGCCGTTACCGATCTACAAATCTGAAATAGCTTTCTGGAATCACACTTTACGACACGACCTGTTTATCTTATACTTACTACATATTACATATCCATGTCCATATAAATATATACATATTTTTCTACTGCCTGGGCTATGTTGTATGATTCTATTGTGAAGCGTACCATTGTTGCGTTGCAAATTGTTGGACAGACGGGGAGGGAGGAGACGTGTGATTGATAGAAGAATCGAAAGAACTTTTAATGGTTTTTTATTATAAGTTCGAAAGCAGCTCTCTTTTGAGTATTCTAACCAGGCTTCGTTCGATGCTACAGTTTCATCTCTCGACGACACGATCTTTCATTTCTTTTGCTTTTTTCCTTCGCCTCGGTAGTTTTGAGCGGTCGTTGACGAGAATTCGCGAAGCGACGCGACGCGACGCGACGCGACGCGACGCGACGGATCTTTTGGGTCGACTAGACCCGGGGAGAGAAGGAGCAGAAAACAAGATTGGGAAGACTGGCAATAAATTTCGAATGCAAAGACTCGGTAGATACTCCGTGGATACCCTGCGATTGACGCTCGATTCTACGCGTCCTAATTCTGCGATGCCGCGGCATGCCGGTCGAACAGGTACGTATCCTTTTTTCCATTTAACACGGAGTAGAAGAGAGCTATCTTAAGAGGAACGACATTTACAGAATTCAGCATTGGCTAGAAATTGGGGGAAGGTCGGCAGCCATTCTATTTTCTCTTTGAATATTCCACGAAGAAGAGAGTCGGTCGTGCAATATCGTTCGTCGACGACCGCTCCAACTGAAAGCAACAAGAAGAAGAGGAACGCGGCGCACAGCGGTCGTTCTCTCTGGCATTCGCCTAGATCGGCCGATCGGATTTCACAGGATCAGTTTCGCAACGCATCTCGGCGCTCGTCGATTCGCCAGCACCACGGAAATCGGAGTACAGTTTAGATCCGAACGACTCTATTTGTTGGCCGAGAGAATTTCTTTTCTCCAATTATCGCGATCCACTGTCGTTCATTGCACGCAATACACAATTGCAAGCTGTCGTTCTCGCGAGCCAACAATCGATCGATTCGTCAAGTTTATCGTTGTTACGTGTCTGTTAGTTGCGGCAACATACAGACGCATCAATTACGTAGAAGAATCGAGGTCGACTTATGCGATCGATTAAAAAATAGCTGTCTGTTGTAGCGTAGACGTGGATAGTGCCGACCGAGTTTCCGTTGCGTTCGATCATCGAAGAGCAGTTTCCGGAAATGACGAGGACAGAATGTACAAGGCCGAGGACTTGATTGCAGTGCAACGAAGTGCCCATATAGAAAAAATGGACGAAGTGTTAGTTATAGCAAAAATTCCCCCCGCCCCTTTATCTTTCTAATAATAACAATAACAATGATAATAATAATAATAATAATAATAATAATAACAAGAACAGTAATCATAATCGTAATAATAGTAGTAATAATAATAATAATAATAATAATAATAATAATAATAGGTATATTTTTTCCTGATTTCTTTGTTATTCCGCCCCACAGCTACTATATTTTGTTCGATCGTCCAAGTCGCCGTCGTCGCCGTCGTCGTCGACGTAGTTAAAACAGACGTACACGTTTCTTATAAATTGAAAATGAAAGTAACCGAAGATGTGCAATTGGAAAACAGATGTAGAAAATAAACTTGACCCATGTCGCATGGGTTTTCCGAGATTTTCATAACGATTTTCAAACGCGTAAACGACAGCGACGACGACGACAACAAGTTGCGTCGGAACGCTCTTCACTCCAGCACAGCGATAATACGTTATTGCAAAGTAGCTGATATATAAAAAATTGTAGTATCACATGTTTGTCATTCCTTGTTTCGTCGCGGTGATGACCGCGGGCATCGCAGCTGAAAACCACCCTTGCCAGCGTTTTACCTTCGACGAGGACACCCACTGCGCTTCGTTACTGTTATATTAGCCGATTCGATCCATTAGGAAGAAGGACATGGAGATTTGTGAATATTTCGCGGTTCGTGAGTCTCGAATAGTCCATCTCCAAGTTTAATTATCGAATTGTCGAATTTTCGAAAAGTTGTTGCGAAACTTTACTACTTGGAACGTTGTGCCTTCGTTGGCAAGTTGGAATGGAATATTAGGCGTAAATAGAAGTGTGTTGTTGGATAGAATACGGCGATGCTAGTAGGGGAGTAAATGGTTTGAGCGGTACGTTGGATGACTTACGACCCCAGATTGGTGGGCTCTCGTGGTCGCGGACGAGGAGAGGAGCGCTCGGATAGCGAAACGAGCAGTGGACAATCTTTTTTCCGACTCGAGCATCACTCCAGGCATCGTTTAATCCGATACTGTGATTCGTACTGCAATACGAACCAAGATACGTAACGAGCATAAAAGTAAGAAAACAGAGGAAAATGAAACGATATGAAAATGTTGTCAGAATGATCCTCTGGCGAATTGAGTTTGAATAGTATTATATGTATGTAGATCGATGTTTCGGATATGCAGCGTTAATGAATGAGCAAACGCACCGTTCTCGACCGTTCTCGACCGTTCTCGACCGTTCTCGACCGTTCTCGACCGTTCTCGATCGTTCTTGATCGACGCGCGTAAGCGGTTAGCAAACGTTTCAGCGGCATGCTAAACTTTCGCGTTCGGTTCAAAGTGTATAGAAACTACGATAGAGCCAGCTATATCGTATTCGCCGCTAAAATTTAATTAACAAAGTCCTCGCAACTGTTTGACAATTCATGATACTTTCGCTGTTGCCGTTGCTCTCGGTGTAACATCGCGTAATTCTTCTCTCATGCAGACATGTACACAGAAGCGCGCATTTCTTCATTCGTCTTGCTCGCTTCTACTTAATATTTATAGTATTTACAGGTAGAAATATTCTTGTCAGCGCGTTTGCCCGTGTTTCCTTCGAGTCTGTGGTACTATGGAAACTGTTTGGTTCCGCGGAAGCGTTTTCGAGTAACGTTCAGTCGAATGCTCCAGTCTCCACGACCTTTCTTTTAATATCGCTATGTATTCGGATTTGTTTGAAATAGCTGGATGGGGCGTGAAAGTCCTACAAGTATCGCTGCAGTATCAACGGGAAAGTAGGAAAGGAAATTGGGGAAGAAGGGAAAAAGTGGAATGGAATTAATCGCGAACAATAGTTGAACTCGAGCAGATGTGAAGGGTGCTCCTGAATTGATGGACACTTTGCTTTTTGAATTCGCGGCGCACGATTTCAGCGTCGGATCGTAGAGACATTACATACGTAGGTACTTATGTATACAAGTGGGTGTATGTATTTTTATTGGGGTATTCGCGATGTAGTTGAAGCTCTTGCATTCCCGACGAGTCTATTGTATCGGCTTAAGCTAAACAAATCTACACCTGTAGAGGCTTATTCGATTAATCGCGTCGTTTCTCTACTAGTGAGATCAGTACTTTCCATCTTTGATTGTCCTTCAGAATTATGTTGTTCAATGTTGTTTCTCGAGGCGGCAGCAACCGAATCATGTATTATATGCATAAGTATATTCTCGTTGTTGAATCGCAGTTTACTTCGGTATAGAAGCTGCGCCGGACCCGAGAAACACGTAGAAGAAATGTAAAAGATCTTTTCTTTCCCTTTTTTATCGTTGCAAACGCGCTGCCACGAACACACGCGCTATTTCGTCAATCTCTCTCGCTCTTACCCTCTCTACGTATGTACGTACTACAGTATCTATGTATGTATATATTTATAATATGTATACGTATATGCAGGCAGATGCATATATGCGTACACACGTCGTCGTAGTTACAAGATAATATATACACCTATATTTTTATGGTATTGCTGTTTGGCTTTCGTGAATGCCATGTGAGCGCTGCATTATGTTATGCCTTGCCATATGCATATGTAAGAAAGTGTTTCGCATCGTGCCCTTCCCTTCTTCTTTTTCATTTCGACGAAACGAAAGCCGCGGAAACGCTGGCATTCGAGACGCGGCGCGGTCTTGATTCTCGCAAACGTCGAATAAAATAGCCGAAGCAACGAGGAATTGCAGCATGTTGCCGCATGTTGCAGCATGTTGCAGCATGTTTCAGCACGCTTATTTAGAACAATAGACAAGCCCTTTGACCTTTCTCGCTCGTCTGCTCTACGCGTTCATCTTGCAATTCCTCCCCGTCGAAGAGCCCCCGCTTCGATTACGTCGATTACGTCGATTACGTCGATTACGTTATTGGCATTGGTGTTCTTCGAAGACCGAATCAAGTTCCGATGGATACCGACCGAACAATGGATGAGACAGTCGATAGTCGATAGTTTGTCCGCGGTCGATGAAAGCTTTCGCTTGCTAAAGACTATTCGTCTATTCGAGAGATCTCGAATATTCGTTGCTTAATATTGAAATAAAAATGAGCCACGTTCGGGGGGGAAGGTAAGCAACATTTTTTTCTTGTCCACTCTTGTCCAATTAACTGATTAACATCTGCAGTTAGTAAGAACGAATTAAGAACGAATTAAGAACGGGACAAACGGGCCGTTTGGTTGATTGCTTTCGGATTACATACTCTATACATATGCGTAAAATTGCTATACAAGGTATTCCATCTTTGCTACGACCAACCCCTCTCTCATTTCTTTGGCTGCAAAACTGTTTGGCGCTTGGAAAAATTTATCGCGCGCCTCCACGAGTCTAGCTGACTGAGATTCCCAAAGATTTGTGTAAACCTGTGATTACGGTGCGCGCCAGCTCTCTCTCTCTCTGGCTCTGTGTGTGTGTGTTGTTTTACGTAGAACGCGAGTACATACTTGTGTCCGGAATTAGTTTGATGCTCTCGTTAAACGTTCGATGACTCGAAGAAGCCGTTGAAAGCAGTATGCAAATCTTCTGTTTTCATTCGATCGAGAGGTGTTTGGCCATGGAAAAATATGGCAAACCGTATTTACCAGCGAAAGTTGCTTCGGATTCGCTGCGGCCGTGTTAGGGTTGCGGAAATGCAGCGTATGTCCTTAACCGTGCGCGGTGAAATTTCACAGGAACAGTCACGCATATAAATGTATCGTCTCGTCAGGGTGAAAAGAGTTGGCCAAATGTTACACGTGCACATTTGTGTATGCACGTTTTCTCTCGAAGAAACATCGGTTGCAATGGTTCGCGGGAGAGCAACAGTTCCGACGATTCAGCCCGAAAAGTTGTGGCAGCGATTTGTCCGCAATCCTGGCGCGATGGAGAAAAGAGAGTATCGGAAGGGGCGGCAGTTAATTGGAGCGATTTCTGCTGGAAGGGTATCCGCAAGATCTTTCACAAGTAATCCCTGGGCCTGGGCGGAGGCCTCTTTCTGTCGCCCCTGTCCGCGGCGGGACCGCTCTGTTCCCTGTCGTCTGTACATTCGAGCATCTGCGTAGTCTCCGTGGCATCCGACGGACTGATGGGTTGCGTTGCGAGCGGTGCCAGCGGTGCCAGCGGTGCCGCTCCCTTGTTTCTCGATTTGCTTCGTCTCTTCTTCAAGATCAACGGCCCCAGAGCCGTGGGATCGTCTCCCCTGGAGGTGGACGCTTGGGTCAGCCTTTCTAGCAACTCTTTGCTCACGTCTCTCGAGGAGCTCTTGTAGTCGCTGTCCTTTAGCCTGTCCTGCTGCGCTTGATGATGGTGATGATGATGGTGATGGTGTTGGTGTTCCAGAAGCTTGGGCCGTTCGGTAGTCGTCCCCTGCTCCCTGTAACACTCCGTGGCCACCGTCGACGTCGACGCGCTCGCTATGCCGACCTTTTGTTCACCTGCACCGTTCCCTCCCGTGGTTTGCGTAGCTTGGCAACCTTGCTGGCAGCCCGAAGAACCGTGCGGTTGGCTGGCCGATTGATTTTGAGTGGAACTGCCGCTTCCACCGGTTGAAAAATTGTTGGAGCTTTTCTGTTGCTGAGGACTAGAAGCTGGAAGTCTGTTCATTAGCGTTTGCAGTATGTCTTCGATCTTGGCTAACCTTTGGTTCACTCGTTGCACTTCTAGCTTTAGATCAACTTTCACTTCGAGAACTGCAGCCAAGATCTCGCGGTCGTGGCCAGACTGGGTGGTGATCAGTCCATCGTCGTAGCTCTCCAAGCGACGCAGTTGCAGCTGTTTAGAATCGCTAGCGGTTTGCTGTTGCTGGTGTTGGTGGTGGTGTTGGTGTTGGTGTTGGTGGTGGTGCTGCTGCTGCTGCTGCTGCTGCTGCTGCTGCTGCTGCTGTTGCCCGTCTTTTGCGTTTTCTGCGTCGGCCGATTCTTCGATGGTGCCGCCGAGCTTGGCGAATTTCGGGAATATTTTGTTGCTGCCGGCGCTGGAGCTGGGTCGGGCGTCTCGAGCGCTCAGAGATCGTTTGAACGTATCCACGCCTGTGCCCGTCTCGCTCCCGGAATCAAGGCTGGAGCTTCCTGCGAAAGTCGAGGACCTTCTTACAATTTTTCTGCGATAATTTCATTCACGCATATTTTACAGCAGTTTGCACGGACTGGTCCATCTGCGCTACCGAAAATATTTGTTACGTCGCGTCGTGTACTAGTTTCATCGCGAACAACTAGCCCTCGGAGTAGCGGAGTTTCGAGGCGACGCTGCAAATCTATGTACATACACATACATATGTATATTCCCGTCGCGTCCCGTCGCGTCGTTTCGGAAAAAACTGTCCCTTTTGGCCTACCCTTTGTATCGCTGAGATCGTCCTTTACCTACCTAGAAATCTCCGTAAAAATCTCTGCACTGTTACGATACTTGGGGAGATATGTAAATGAATAGCAATACCTAACAGCCGTCCCCACTTTCCAGCCCTTCCCTTCGCGCCCGTGCTTTCCTCCGCAGCGGAAAGCTTCCTTGCGTGAGACGACTCGCCCTCTTTGCCGTCCTTCCCGTCCTTCCCGTCTTTACCGTCACCTTTCTCTACGTCTGCAGCAGGTCTCTCCCTGCGGAACCTGAATAGAAAAAGTAGAGAGCAAAAATGCTCGCGTTTAGTGACGTCGACGGGATTCGATTGCGTCTATTTACATTACTGGGGATTGAGAGGCCATTTTCACTAGGCGATCAATGGGCGCGGGGAGGAGAGGAAATAATAACATATTACATGGTGTATACAAGTCGTACAAGTCGTGGGTAGGAAATTAATTTGTCTCCTTTTCTGCCATCGTGAAGCTCGACGCGATCGGCGAGCATCAACTATCATTCTTCGTTGTCTGTTATCGTTATCAGTTATCAATGTTGTTTTCTTAGGCCCGAGCAATTGCCTTTATATTCATATGTATATGTATATGTATATGTATGTATTATGTATACATGTATGCATAGTAGCGAAGAATCATCCTGCTCTTTTCTTTTGCTTTTCTTATTCTGTCTGATTGTTTTTGTGGCAAATGAGTAAAGTTTGTTCTACCGAGGCTAGGAAAAGGGAGACAGCTCCGGCGGTGTTGACGAGCAACCTACTTACTTTGGTGTGCCTACGGGATTCGAGAAAAATATGCTCAGTGGTGACAAGTTGCCGGTAAAACATACGGGGAAACCTGACGGCGTTGATGAATAGATCGTGGCCTTAAATCTGTCGTTGAAAAAATAAGTCGCCAAATAATGCAGACCTTTTCCGATAATATCTTGTACGATGAAACTTGAAATGGGATGCTTGGCAGCATCCAAGATGAAATGGACGCTGCGAGGGCACGGACAAACAATAGCGAAGCTACGCGTGAATCAAATCGTACTTCTCCAACCGACGAGATTCTGCTCGACCACGATCAAGGATTCATCGACGCAACGTTTCATGAAACAGTTGTAATGGTAACGAGCTGCTTGATTAACTGAAAAAATGCCATCGCGCAATCGACGCGACAACAAGAAAAGTGAAAATAATTCAACTGATTCGAATGGTCGTTATCGATCGAGGCTTCTATGTCCATATTTCATTTGCTATTTCATTAAGACGCATGTGATTTATAATTACCTACTTCTTTGTAAATCGCTGGCAGTGTAGCAGCTTTTCAAGCAACTATTTCTCATTGTTACGTATACACAAGTACAGGTGACAGAGAGAAACTTGAATCCTAGAGTGTGTACATCGCATGCATTCGGCGTTGCATAAATATTGTAAAAGGATCAAATGCTTGAGGCGCAATAGAGGACCCTAATATTTTCTTTGCCAATCATTTCTCTATAAGTTATCCCACGTACTATAGGATAGTATTGTATATTGTGCGGTATGTAAGGAATATTTCGATGAACCGTGATTAAGAAATTTCTGCTCAGAGTGGTCCCGAAATATTGTAATAATAGTAGTATGTAATGCCTATATGGTCTAAATTTTTCATCACATTCACCACATTTCCGCGTAACGGCAAAAAAAATGAGCGAAAGAGATACAGAGTCCTCGGGTTCGCTGTATACAATCCTGCTTTCACTAATTCTAACAATATATATACATACATATGTATATGTATATATATCCTTTTTTTATGTGGTGGGGAAAATGCGCATAACCCTCTAAAGCCGTATATTTTACAGCACTCTAGCATTCGTCAGAACTGCAGTGATTGTAAGAAATGGCAAAGATTTTAATGGCACCGGGTGATGTGTACGCATCTAGTTGGATGCGGTTTCCAGGCAAATCGATTTCGATCTCCTTCTCTTACCCTGTGCTATGAATAATATTGCTCGATAATGGCAACGGGTGCCATTATCACTTTTCTACCAAAAGGACGAAAAATTTGTGCGAAAAGAATAATTGCTTGCGAGGAAGAAGATTCAATTTGCCCAGAATGCTTTGTAGTCGTGCTGAGTGAGAATATAGGTATTATATAGATCAGATTCTCTCTGAAGCGTGTGTACAGCGATTGCACATCCCTGATACCCCTCGAAACCTTTTCGGGATGAGTATCCTTGCTTTCGTAGGAGTACACGCGAGTTGCAACACCCAAATACACGAGTAAAAGTAGAATAAAAACTTGCCACGAGAAAAAGAAGAAGATGAAAATCAAATGGGCTGATTCATTTTTTTTTTTGTTATGCTACTATTTCTCTCGTTTCACGAACAAACGAATAAAAATTCTGCACGGTCCATCGTTGTCGAAAGTCGCTCGTCCCGAGGTGGATCGATCTAATAATATACATATACTTATCTCGATCTCGATACTCTCGACATCGCAAAAACGTACACGCTCTCTCAAACGCAAGCGAGGCATGTCCAAAATCATCGCGTATTTAAATATATATATATATATATATATATATATGTATATACAATAGAGTATATAATAATAATAGTAATAATAATAATAATAATAATAATAATAACAATAATAACAATAATAACAATAATAATAATAATATTGATGTGTACATTTATGTACATGTATACATATGTATATGTACATATATGCACATATGTATACATAGTATATGGTATACACATAGATAGATAGATAGATAGATAGATAGATAGATAGATAGAGAGAGAGAGAGAGAGAGAGAGAGAGAGAGAGAGAGAGAGAGAGAGAGAGAGAGATATGTATGTGAAGAGAAAGATCACAATTGAGAATAGAAATGATTATATATAACGAGATATACAACAGCAATAATAATAATAATAATAATAATAATAATAATAATAATAATAATAATAATAATAACAATAACAATAATAATAATAATAACAACGATGGTAATATAATCGCAGTGAGAAGAATGATTAATCGAATCAATATCCATAGATAGTAATAATAATGAATAATAAGAGTGTACGTAAGAAGTAGCAAAGATGGCAATAAAAGAATGAAGAAAGATAAATAAATACGTAAGAAATGAAATTGCCTAAAACTGGGCCAGGGCGGCAGGACGTTCACGGTGAGCTCCTCGTCGGAATCCTGCTGAGACCGTCCGTTCGCGGTCCTGCTCACGCCGATCTGGGCATCCCCGTCGGTCTTGAACCTTTACGGACAACAGGCCAGCCAAGCAACGATCAACAATCAACAACAATTTACCACAACACACGAAATGTTTTGTCATTTTTTTTTCCTTTTTTTTTTCCAATCTCTTTAGTGCGTCTCTTTCTTTTTATGTCGATTCACTCTCTTCCTTTCTCTCGCTCGCACGCATTCGTCCTCTGGTATCCCTTTAGCTTTAGCATGTTACATCTCTAATTATGTATAGCTAATTCTAACAATAAGTCACCACTCGAATACGTGTACACGCGTATTCCTATTTCTCCCTTCTTTCTTTTCTATTATTCCTATTATTCCTATTATTTCTATTATTTCTATTGCTTCTATTATTTCTATTATCTCTATTATTTCTTATTAAACATACCAGGAATGCGCTTGCACACAGAAAGGAAAATGGCAATATTCGTTCAAAATCGTTCATCCCTGACTCGTGCACAGTCCCTCTCACTTTCATCCTTCTCTCCGTGTCCAGCGAGATTGCCGTAAAAAAAAGAAGGAAATAAAAAAGAAAAGAAAAGAGAAAGGAAATAAACATATCGCCAGCCTGTGTGACTTGTGAATACAGACCAGCTGTCCACCCTGCAGTGCAGGGCCTTCACGCCTTCCGCGTGGGCGCACCGTACAATCCAGGCTGCACGACTACATTAGTTATACATACATATGTATATGCAGATTCGTATTCGTTGGTAAAATATAATGACAAAGTTATGCAATGAAATTCCAGCATTGTGGAAAATAGTAGTGAAGCTTTCTTTCTTTCTTTCTTTCTTTCTTTCTTTCTTTCTTTCTTTCTTTCTTTCTTTCTTTCTGTCTTTCCTACAAACGAATACGCATCATTGAAATTCTAAATTAATCGACAGTTTATCCGTGTCCTCCCTAAACGTTCCTTCATTCGTCCAGAAAAAAAACGGCAGACTTTCTGAAAAATGTAGAAACGTTTGTGGCTTTCCCACTCGTCGGAAGATTCGATAGGATAGTTTTGGTCGGAAAATGAAGGCTCGCCGAGCGAGGCGTTCGTCGTCATTCGTATTCGAGGTCGACGATCAACGAATCTGTTCCTACCTCGAGAAAATTTTGCGCACCAGGTGATCCTGCGCTTGATCCAGCTGGGGCTCGTTCTTTCTCCTCTCGGCTAGTTCCTTTTCCCGACGAACATCGGCCACCTTTCGGAAGATTAGCTGCACAGAACGTATCGATTCGATTTAATACTCCGTAACAAGTTTACGGAAAAGGTATGAATGGTACATATGTATGTATGTATGTATGTACATATGCATAGCTGCATCGTGAGAGGAAGGCAAATGATGTCGCGTGTTTAAATGCATTTAGTGTTTGCTGCGGGCGGGGTATGAATCGATGCAATTAATCGGGATACGCGACAGGCGACTTGTGGCTGGGGGATTATTTATGCCTGCGAGCCGTTTCTTTCTTAATTACTAGTATTTCCAGCGCTTGCTGGGCGGGCAAGTTTAGACCGTTAATTGTCGACCATGTACCCAGTACATTGCTCGTAATCATCCCTACACGTCAAACAGTTACGAATCACGCTCGTTATCGCGTTATCGGAAAATAATTTCCATGTCTGTTTCGGCAATTGTTCAATGGGCCTATAGTGCATTGATTACTTTTATCGACAGACGACGATATGCGTGTAGCGCGTGCATATGAAGTACATGTATGTATGCAATCCCAAATTTGCCGCCACGCGGAGGACAGAGGGGAATAAGACTGGTTGGAACGTATTGCGCATGCACGCCGAGGGCCGAGAGCCGAGATCAGTCGATAGGTGCAATGTAGTAGCGGACTACCTGCACTTGCGACTAACCTGAAAATATTTCATTCATTCGTTCCGTCGACTTGTGGAAATGTTGCGAACCGTTCCAAGACAGGGTCTACCTGGTCGCGACACTTCCGGTCTGATGCATCGTGAAAGATTTTGAGACAAAGTGCGTGGCCTTGGGCGTGCCGAAGTGATCCGCGGGAAAATAGCGGTATATGGATTGCCGTGGGGAGTGTCGTTCGCGTTTGAAAGGTCTGTCGATTTTAGTTTCTATTCTAGTTTATTTCTCGTTCATTCGGATAGCAAATGGAAAGAGATTGGAAAGTGTTGGAGCACGAACGCAGCCGTGTGTACCTGCGGTCTTTGCCCACCCCTTTGCAATGGAATATTTCCACGCGGCAGCTGTTTCGCGATCGTATCGTAAAACGATTCGAATGGAGTACGAGAAGCTTGGTTTGTTGCAGATGGGTCACGGTTCGAGCCGTTCCGCTTCTTCCGCGAATATACTGTCAGCAGACGAGCTCACCTTAGTGGAGAATCTATTCAAGTCCATGTCCCGGAGTTCGGGCTCCATAAAACGGGAGGATATATTTAAGCACTGGTCCAGCCACTTGGACGACGCCCTACTACAATTCGTGGTGAAATTCCTTTGCCACGAACCGGGGAAAAGGGTGTCGGCGATCAATGGGGAGAACTTTGGCAGGCTGTACGTGTTTGCTATTCGCGGTAGCCCGGAGGAGAGGGCTAGTTTGGTTTTCGACGGTTTCTGCGAGGAGGAACACAAGCAAGAAATACCCACGGCGACCTTCCTTCGATACGTACAAGCAACCATAAATTCCTACTTGAGACTGCAGAAAAATTCTGGCAACGCTCGCTGTTTAACCTGGAGTAGCATCGGCTGTACCGTAAACACCAGGAGGATAGGAATGAGGTCGAGGAGTTTGTGCGAAGATCTAGTCAAGCAGGGCGACACGTTGACCGTCGATCTAATAGAGAGCTGGTTTTCTACGGCGGCTACGTTCAACACCATTCAGTCGCACGTGTTCCAGTGCCTCTTTCTGGTATCCCAGAAGAAAGGAGACAAGAACAGCAGCGGTAAAATAAACGACCTGAACCTCCTGCCGGTGTGCAAGGGCTTGGAGAATATACCTCACTTTCCGAGCATCCTAGGCCTGGGCGACGTTCTGTTCTTGAATCTGAGTCTGCCCCACGAGCTTCGCGGCGAATGGAGATTCCTCTTCTCCAGTCAAGTGCACGGGGAATCGTTTTCCACTATGCTTGGTAGAATTACTATGCAAGGTTCCACCATCGTTATACTCCAAGACACGGACGATCACGTGTTTGGGGGATTCGCTTCGGACAGCTGGGCTCTTGGGCCAAACTTTATAGGAAGCAGCGCTTCCTTTTTGTTCAAATTGGAACCAGACATACTGACATTTTCCTCTACAGGCTACAACAATCACTATCAGTACTTGAACGTGCATCAACAAACAATGCCCAACGGTCTGCTCATGGGAGGTCAATTGAATTATCCGGGTTTGTGGTTGGATTGCGAGTACGGATCGGGGAAATCCAGCGTATCTTGCACGACCTTCCTGAACTATGTGCAGCTGAGCGGCAAGGAAAGCTTCAGAATCAAGCACTGCGAGGTGTGGGGCGTGGGACCGATTCCAGATGCTGCGGAAGAGGTAAGAGATTCAAAGTCCATCTTGGATAAAGACTCAACCTCGAAGGTAATGTTGGAGATGTCTGGTCGCAAGATGCACAGCGACGGATGGAGGGAGCCGAAGGAGTAAATGTGATACTAGCAATTCATATCAGGCTACTGAAAGTGTTCCAAAACAGTATCTACGATACTAACAGTATCCACGATACAATGAGGAAAGAACGAATTAATACCGATCTTTGCCGTTACTTTCATTTTCGTGTACGTGTCTAGATAAAATAATAATAATAATAATAATAATAATAATAACTACGCAAATACTTCCACGGCAAACAAAAGGCGTTACACAAAGCAATAGCGCAAGCAGACAAAAATTATACCCCACTGAATCTCACCGCACAAAACCACATACTGGATACACATAATAGCACCGAACACAGAGAAAATAAAATGAACGCATGGACCGAGAAACACCTACACGGAAAACACCGATACATCATGAGCAATGAAAACATAAACAAAATAGACACATACGAGTGGCTGCAACAAGGTAAACTATTCCCAGAGACAGAAGGATTCGCAATAGCCATACAAGACCAAGTGATAGCAACCAAAAACTACCTAAAGCACATCATCAGAGATCCCCGCACACACAAGATGACAAATGCAGGAAATGTAAACAGTGGCCAGAAACAATAGACCACATTACAGGAGGATGCAAACTACTAGCCAGTGAAGAATACACGAGCAGACACGAGCAGACACAACATAGCAGCGAAAATGATACATAAGGCAATAATCAACAAATACAACATAGAACTATACTATATGTACACGCCAACCACCATTATCGAAAACGACGAATACAAGCTATATTGGGACACAACCATACATACCGACGAAACCGTGAAATTCAACCGACCGGACATAACATTCACTGAAAAAGCAGATAAAATAACCTACCTAATTGACATCTCAATACCCAACGACAGAAACATACAGAACAAGTGCAACGAAAAGATAGAAAAATACACACCACTAGCACAAGAGGTACAAAGAATCTGGAAACAACAAAGGGTATACATAATACCACTCGTCATATCAGCCACAGGGATCACACCAAACACATATAAAAAACACCTGACCCAACTTCAATTACCATCCAACGTACACACAGAGATACAGAGAGCCGTCATATTAAAAACATGCAACATAGTCCGTACATTCCTGAACCAAATAGAGGAGCGAGATGAGACTTGACGAGGATCCGTCTCACCCGCGTGACAACCCGGAAACGGAGAAGAAAGTGCAGTAGTGTATAATAATAATAATAATAATAATAATAATATAATGATAACGATAATGGATAAATGTTGGACAAACGAAGGAATTGTATAGAGGTTTTGTAAGCTTATACTCGTTCATTTCTTTGTTCGCCTGCTAATTATCTGACTTGTATTAATAAATTCAGCGTGCCAGCAACGGCCTGATCTCTTGCGCTAGCGTTACTTAAGATCGGCCCGAAAATTTCTAGAACGACAGAAAGAAATGAATGAAAGAACGCTCGCGCGCGCGCGCGCGCGTTGCTGTGTCTTTCGAATGCCTATTATCTAGTGCCTGGTGAATGCTGATTAGACTTTATGGACGAAAGAGAATATTGTACAACACGGATTACTACCGCTTGTTATATCGTCAAGCTATGCGTGCGCGTGTCGCGTGCCATTCGGGAATCGTCAAGCGCGAATACGCATATGTATCATATGTATCATATGTATCATACGTATTTCACTTGGATCGCCGAAAACAAAAGCAAAGAGCAAACACTGCACCGTTGTTCGTTATGTTAACGGTTGAATAAAGAATGGAAAGCCGATCGAGTGGCCCTTCGCTTGCCCCTACCTTAACGCATGACAAAATATGAAAAATATGAAAAATAGATTAGAGAACAGTCACGTACCCGATGACTTAGGTTATAGGTGAGAACCAGATTCCTAGCGAAGGAGTTGGCGAATGCCTGATAAAAATCCAGCACCTCCAGCAGTCGATCCCTTTTGATCGTGTGGAGATCGCAGTAGGTAAGAGCTCGAACATTGGCGGCGCTTTGGCCGACGGATGGATTTGTCCAAAAGCTGTCGCCGAACACGTCACCCTTGCCGAGGATCGCTACCACTTCGTCGTCCTGAATCACCTCGAGACTTCCGGTCACGATGAAGCACAACGAATCGATGGATTCACCCGTGTGATATAGCAGATCGCCCGGTGCACTGTGCGACATTGTAAAATGCATTGCCAGGGCTCGTAGGCAACCGTCGGAAGCCAGCCTAAACGCAACGATAGAACGCAAGATTATTCAGCATTCTCGATTGGTTGGCTCGCGTGTCTCTGTGAATGGTTCTCGTGTGAAACAAGTGGAAAACGAGAAGAGTGCGTTAGCAGTATCAGGGCGAGAACTTGCCTGAACGCCGGATGTTCGTTGAAAACCTTCCTGTTCAAGTGAACACAGATGTCGGCTTTCATGTCTTTCGGGCAGTAGTTTAGTACCTTGTCGGTGTCTAGGCCTTTGGTCATCGCCCAGGTGCTCACCACGTAGTCCATGACCCTTTCGCTGAGTGCTTTCGGCACCTCGTGCAGTTTCATGAACTCTCTCACGTTGTTCAGCATATCGTGGTACTTTGCTGTGGCGGACGTCATCTGTTGAATTATCGTGGTCACGTGGCCGAATATCGTGGCGTATAGCAGAGCTGCGAAGAAGAAAGCACTGTTTTCCGTCGTTTTCCATCTCCTTCCACCGTACAATTTGGAATTCCGATCGAAAGGCTAAGAAAATCGTACCAGCAATGATCATCATACAGATGGTAAAAATCTTCTCGTTGTCGGTCTCGGCTGCGACGTTTCCAAAACCCACAGAGGTCATGCAGGTCATGGTAAAGTACAAGGCGGTGACGTACATGGTCCTTCTGGATGGGCCAGCGATTAGTTCCGGCGCGGTGCTGGTATTGGTCCATAGATAGCTGTACGGTGACTGAGTGACGTTCGCCAGCTTCCACAGCCAGGAATACTGGACCCCGTTGTCAGCGTCCGATCTTCCTATCGAGTACCTTGAACGGAACCGTACTTATCAGCCGGGCGACCGTTTGGCGGGGCCGGTTCCAAGGTTCTACATTAAAGGACGAGTGTCGATTGGAAGGTAACTCCGAGGTGGGAGACGAGTGCAGAGCAGTTTAAGAAAATAAAAAGCGAGGGGACGATAAATATCCGTCGATTCTGCCGTAACCGTGTTACCTTTTTGTGCGTGGGCAGGGCAAAATC
Source organism: Nomada ferruginata (assembly GCA_963583965.1). Classification (NCBI taxonomy): domain Eukaryota; kingdom Metazoa; phylum Arthropoda; class Insecta; order Hymenoptera; family Apidae; genus Nomada; species Nomada ferruginata. The sequence continues at coordinate 17,966,007 of OY757219.1, read as the reverse complement.
ACCTTAAAGTGACGTACCAGACACAGGCCAGCCAGTGAGCAACCAACATGTAGAAACAGAGGAGTAGAATGAGCATCGCGGCTCCATACTCGAGATACCGGTCCAGCTTTCGAACCACCCGACCCAAACGCAGCAGGCGCACCACCTTCAGCGCCGAGAACAAGCTCCCTATACCGTCCTCGTCGTGGTCGAAAGCGTTGAACACGTCGTACGGCAGGCAGCTGAGCAGGTCGATTATGAACCACGACTTTAGATAGTTCATTCTGATTACCTGCAAGTAATCGTTGATTTTAGTGTAACGGGGAGACGTCGGTAAATATAGTAGAATTGGAAACGGGGTTAAAGGGGTTGAAGGGCCAGCATCGAACAGAGTTTCGACAACAGTTCCCACCTTTGGGTCAGAGACCACCTCGCCACCGGGACCAACGAACGTGGTGTGAAAGTTGAGGACAATATCGATGAAGAATATCACGTCGACGATGCTGTCGACGACTAGCAGGGACACGTCCTCGCTCGTCTTGTTTTTGAACGCGACGTTGTAGGGCACCATGATGGCCGTGTAGAAGGTCAAACATAAAATGATCCAATCCCAGATCGCCTTGAACGCGCAGTAATGTAACAAAATGTGTGGCGGGGTCTTGGGCGCCTCTTGTCTGTACTGCGGCATCACGTCGCCGCTTAACGACATCATCTGCACGCACGTTCGCATGAAAAGTATGGTTAATTGGTCGGTGGCAGGAGTTTCGTTGGCACACGAAAATCTTACATGAGCCAAGTGCGACTGTTTCGCGGTGGTTGGCAACGCGGAATCCTTTAAGGCTGGCAGATGGGAGCTGAACTGTGAGACCAGAACGGATCTGGACCTGGTGACCGATCTGGCTAGCTTGGCGAACTTGGAGAGGCCACCCTTGCTGTCGTCCGCCTCGATTGGCTGCTTCAGGGCAGTGATGTCCCGGAAGGTCAACAGGAACAGAACCACCAGGTCTCGTTCGTTTTTGATTGGCGCTATTTGTAGGAGCAGCCATAACGGTGTCTCTGTATATCCACGGAACAGAAGAGAACGTTCATATTATTTTTAGTGAAATCGATTCGGATCTATTTATCCGATTTATCCGATCTATTCGAGCTACATAATCGTCAGTGGTAGTCGACTCGATTGCTATCGTTCCTTGCATATTTCACCCTTGCAGGAGAATTTTATTTGAAAAAAAGCAACATCACCAGCGACGGTATCGTTTGTTGAATAAATTGAACAAACGGGCAATAATTCTTCCTGCAGAGTATGCGTACTACCTTTCCACTACTAAGCATGCTACGAATTGAAAAGCAGTTACTCCGACACTAACTAGCCACGCGAAATGGATAGACGTGAAATGACCAATAAGCGAATGAAATTAATTGGTATACATTGGCAAACTCATGCCAGGATGCAAATGAGTGTCGCATTGCACCGGGAGCAGTGGTGAATTTCAAACGGTAAACGTAAAAGAAACGATGGAATATCGGTAATAAGAAATCCTTTGGCAAAAGTTTATTATTGCACGGTGGCTGGTTGGAGGCAGAAATGCAGAAATGCAATAATGCGATGGTTCGTTTCACAGTATTTTGTGGCCGCGTGTGAGGGGTGGTTCATTTAAAATGGCACGTCTAAAGAATTGTGCTTGGTCGAAATTGGAGTAGTTAAATTTTCAAGATTGTTTCATTCCACGCCTTCCGGCGATGCCAGATCACTGATTACTGATTACTGATGACTCGTTACTCGTTACTCGTTACCGATTACGAGTCCACGATGGACTGCTCCGAAGTACACAGGGTTTGCGATCCAGTTGGAAATATTCGATTAACCGTCTCGTTTATTGGCATCGATGTCGTTTATGAAATTGGAATACAAGTCCAGCAAGCCGTGGCAACGAGCGGAAAGTCGTTGAGCGCGATTCAAAGTAAATAATCCACGGGGACGTGGTTTCCCGACAGCGGAACATTGGTCGCGGAAGTGGAAGGGCAGCTTCGTTGGGAAAGTTTGAAGGCAATCTCGTCGCAGCGTCGCAGCCCCTGCGCAAGGGTCGTCTCCTTCTTCTTCGTTGGCGTTGAAAGTTTCGAACGATTCAGACCTACTATAATTTCAATTGGATTCTACTCGAGTTGATTTCACTCGCAAACCCTGAGTAGCAGGCCCTCGGAATTGCGCAACACGCCTACGGATACGTCTATAGTATGATACATCTACGGGGGAGTAATAATATTTACGAGTTCCTGTTCATTTTAATCTCGTTGCAACAGCCACGACTTGAGACGAAACACACGGACAGCTTAAGTACTTTGCGCTTGCCTACGTGCCCGGCGAACATAATGTCTTGCGATTAAATCGATCCTTCCGCTTTCGCCGACAAAACTACAATATTATTCCACATCGCCAACGTTCATTTCCACTTCGCCATTTCATTTCGTCGAAATGGACAACGATACTGGAAAGAGATTGTTTCTATTTTCGATTGGTTTTGAAATGAAATGAAATGAAATGAAATGAAATGTCGCGGCCTGGTACGGGAACACTTGAGCGATAGTGATAGCGATAGTGATAAGTGACGAAGGTTATGTTCGCCGGGCTGGCAAAAGGACAATATCTGCGAAATCGGCTGATAGATACGTGTGTCTATTACTTAGGAGAGATTTCGGGGGGAATTAACTGAAATCAAGAGTAGGCGTCCTCTCATTATGGCCGGCCCTTGGTCCCGGGATCGTTGGACGATCCTTGCAAGTGTGTCGTCTCTTGTACACGCTAAAGATGGGTGTACAACAATCGTATACAGTATACAGTATACAGTATACAGTACAATACCTCGAAACGTACATTATATGTATGTGTATACAGGGCGTGGGAAAACATAAACGTCGTCGCCGCTCTAGGGACGAAACATATATTCACTTTGCAAGATTTTTACCGAGCTACGAGACAAACTATGCATATATGTATAGGGAAATATCTGCGGCCGTGCGCCCAAGATACGTTCATAGACATAGTCTCGTATTGCTGTTTCGCCCTGGATATACAGAAATAAGTATGCGTGTATGTGTATACATGTATGTATAGTATATGGTGTTTCGTTAAAGGTATATTCGAGGGTGACTTACTGGTGGGTCTTTCGAGCACTCTTTTGCGAACCTGTGCTAGACATACCTCGTGGGGCACCTTTAAACAGAACGATCATTCATTATTCAGCTCGATGAGCATATCTCGCTCAGGCTAGGATTGTGCGTGGTCTGATAGAGGAAATCGTTGGTCGGGATCTCTCGTGACGCACACACTCTGCTCGTTAGAGAGTAATTGCTAGCGGTCTGCTGAGAAATGTTGGTGGGATCGAGCTTCGATGGAAACTCGTTAGCGATTTTACGGTTAATTCAGAAAATTCAGAAAATTCCAATAGGCAAACTGCAATGGACATTGCACGTATTCGTAATTGGTCTGATAAAACGAAGGAAAATGAGAAAAAGAGAAAAAGAGACAAAGTATAAGATGGAAGAGACATTCGTGACAATGAAACCGAAAGAGAGAAGGAGCGAATCGTGAGATGGATCGACGGAAAGAAAGCTAGACTCTGTTTCTGATATTAGACTCGTACTGGCGTACGAGGCGAGTTTATGTGATTTCAGGCGACACCAAGAACGACGCCGGTCGACCAGCGTCGAGCATGCACAATGGTCGATGGTACATCGTTTCGTGCCTCGAGCCGTTCTGTCGGAATCACTTTGCCGAGGAATCGACCATTTCCGCTCGCCAGTTTTCATTTTTCCACCCGTTTCGTTTACCCTTCCCTTGCGAGTTTCTTTTCTACAGCCGCTGGATCAGAATTGTCAGCTCCTTGGAAATATTTATTCCGGCGCACGGAACGGAAACGGTGGATTTCGCCAAACAAGGAAGCCACGAACACCACATTTAAGCTTCTCCCATGCTGCGATAGAATCGTTACGGGTACTTACTGTTCTTCTTGTACAGCAGGATCTCGAATTGATCGTGAATCTGACCCTCGAGGCATTCCTCGATCCTGGCGATCGTCTCTTTGTCCGTCAACTCCCCGTACATGAATCCGCAGCGGCAGGACTTTTGCATAACCTACAGAAAATGCGGGAATAACCGTTGGGCAATATTTTCGGTTGCTTGTGGCTTCTAGTATTATTATTATTATTATTATTATTATTATTATTATTATTATTATTTGGTACATGAGAGGAGCTCCTGAGTAGAATGCTGGATTGAAATTTGTCCGAGCAGGTGCACGCATTATTCGATTATAGCTAGGGCAATAAAAATAAGAAGAAGCTGGGAAGGGAATTTGCAGGATATTTACCTCGGCGCGATTGTAGCCAGAGATTTTGCAAAAGCTTTCGTTGCAATAGACAATAGGGAAGTCGACGATCTGAGCGTTCGCCAGGAGGAAACTGCTGTCAGCTGTGAACAGAAAACCGAACGAACGAAACACGTTAGTCAACTTGGACATTGAAGTTTCTTCTTTCTGTAGGAGAAAATAGGAGGGATATTCTGTGCTTTCTTGTACCTAGAAATATAAATAAGATTATTTAAGTCCGTATTTTCCTTACTAAAACAGTATCGATATTGTACATATGTACATACGGATGTTTCGATACTATTCACGCGGAGATATTGCTGCCGTCTTGTTGAGTTGTTTTTGCTTACTCGTGTTTGCGAAAACGGAAAGAGCAAATCGATTTGCTTTTATTTCCATTTCGTTTTCCTTTATTCGTTCGGCGTTTGAAAATAAGAAAAGAAAGAACTGCGGTATGGATGTGGCTAGTCTACTTATAGTAGGGAGAATTTCGAGGAAACCCGAGGCCGATATTTGCTGCAGCGAGATGATTTCAATTGGGTTTGCGGCATCGCGCAATTCACTGTTTGGGCGAATGAAGCGCTATCCATTTAAGCCGGCCACCCTTTCCACCGATTCGTTCGTAATTAAACTCGATACTTTTTCCGAACACCCATCGACCGGGCAATACAGTGCATAGTAGCGCATAGCAGTGAGAAAATGATAACGATAATGGAGGTAACGCGCGAGTCAGCGTCTCTGTGACCCGGTCCTCTTGGTCGAAACGGGTCAAGGCCACGGACACCACCTACCCGCTCTCCTACGTCAGACGACGTAGTTATCTAGTCGAAACTGGTCTGTGGATCACATCGCCAATCACAGCAGCCATCCACTGCTTCACCCATACGGTCCATGGCGAAATGAAATTTCCCCCCTTTTGCTCACACGTTCCCTCGACAATTGTCGCGGCCATTGAAAGAAATGTAGTGTTAAAATTGGAAATTCCAAATGGACATTTATGCGCTTGCATAAATATCCAGACCCACTTGCACGTGGGGGAGGGCGAGAGGCTGACGCGAAGGAACATAGGCGAGACGAGCAGCCACTTCCGATCGAGTGTCATCTCGACCGTGGGCAGGCCTGTGCAACAGGAAGTCGAGGATCCTCGAGAGGCTTGCCAACTCTGTTAGTAAATTGGCGATTTCGCGTGATCGAAGAGACGGGTTTTCGATCGACAGAATCTTTTTCTGCTGCGATTAGTCGGCGCGTTGATATTAACACGTGAAAGGTAACGCAAAGCTAACCCAGTGGTAATTGCGTTTACATTGAAGCGTGTATTAATGTGGCTCGCAAGTGCCGGGGCATAGCGAATCGATATATTAGCGCGACGATAGGAGCGGGACACTAGGTAGAGAAAAGGTGCGAAAAGTAAAGTTTGTCTGAAACGTTTGCAAATAGGTGTCGAATGGTAATCTAGAAATGTTGACCGAAAGCAGAGTTTTTCTTGGCTGGTCGTGTCCCGTTGGATGATCCGATTCGCGAGTTTTTAATGCGTTTACCGAGGCAGGCTATGGTAAATCCGGTTCAGCAGAGGCAAGTGGCTGTTGAATATGGATGAGATTAACGGACCGATGTAAGAGAACATTCGAAGCCCCCCGGCGATAAACAGGTCTCCCCTAGTCCGTGGAGATGAACCTCCGAGTGCTTTCCATCGTTTAGCCGAGGCACTACATGCATCATTGATATAGACTTTTGGGAAAATCGAGCGAAACTGTGCGTACTTGAAAATTTCTCAAATGCATAGGTGAAATACATAGCGTAGTGCAGAGTGCACAAGTGCACGCAGGAGAAGAAGAAACGGCGAGGAACGGCAAGGAACGCCACCTTGAACACGAACATTGACTATGCCAGCGCAACAAGGTCGGCCGGCTTTAGTTCTCGTTATATTTATCGCGCCTCGTAATCGATACTCGGTCTCTCGGGTAAACAGCGTAGGATAGTAATCGTTATTTCGGGGTAGAATCGTGTCGCTGCACGGCTGGGCTAGAATCGGGCTAGAATCGGGCTAGAATCGGCCCCGTACTTGAAGCACTTTCAGTTAAATTCTAAACGCGATTACACCAGGGCTTCGCGCGTCATCGAAAAGAACGCAGAACGCAGAACGCAGAACGCAGAACGCAACATCGTTTCTCGGCTCGATCGTTTCACCTCCCACAGAGCTCAGCCTCTCCCATTGTCAGCGCGCTGACAGCGGGTGGAGGAGAGAAAAGGACCACGCGAAGCACGTTCGCGCTAATCTGGTGTGCGTGGATTCTGGAATGTTATTAGCCGAGGAACAGCGATGAACTTGAAGAGTATTTTTTAATTAACTTAGACCTATAAGGGGATTGCAGCTATTTCGTAAGGTTTTTTTCCGTTAAACTCGTGCTTCCGTTGATCGAAACGATCGATCTTGAGGCCGATCGACGCACACATAGCCCACGGCCCGATGTTTAATGGACTTTTCTACTTAGAGGCCGATCAAGTGCTCCGAACCATTCCGAACATCTTTCCCCTTTCACGCGAAAGCACCGACCTACCCTTGGACTCTCCCACACTCCGACACTCCACGGGGAAACGTAAACAGAAGGAAATGGTAGTTTCGCAGTTTCGCAGTTTCGCCATTCCAGCTATCAGAAATTCGATATTAACTATCTGAATCTCGCTCGGTGGAATCGCTCGGATCAGTTTATTTATTTATTTTATTCCCATTACGACGAACAACATCGAAATCGGCCTCTATCGTCGGCTGTTTTTGCCAAACGAATCGCGGACCGGCGTGAAGCGAATAGCTTTGCCGGGCACGTCCGACCATCGGCAGCTTATTCTACTCACTCTATCCAATTGCAAGTAAGATGCGCGCGTATAGCGCGGCGTAAAATTCCCCCGATAGAAGCATCGCGACTCTCTGGAATATTTGTGCAGAAAGGTTCGGATCGGCTTTCTTCAAAAGATACGACGTATTACGCACCTGGCAATCGTGTTTACCAAGTAAGGTCAGCCAAGCTGGCTAACTTAATCTTGATTTGCACGCGAGTTCTAGCCGCGACCAAAGTTGGTTCGGTGGGTCAAGGTGCAGTTTCACGCACCGCCTTTCAGCCATCGCGCAAGGTGACCATGACGACTACACTCGCACCTGGCGTCGCATGCTCGTACATTTAACGCCGTGCCTACGAAACGCATCTTGCACGATTTACGCTCGCCCCAATGATAGCAACGATATCGTACTGTGGCTGGCTGCCTTACGTTCCCTCATCCAAAGGATCTTTAGGTGTTTAATCCGCGCAACAACTCTGGAACGATCGCACGGCTATCTCGATCGTTCCACGGATAATCTTGATGGACGCGCGAACGCACACTCGGCCAGTGCGGCGAAACGTAAGGTAAGCAAGCTATCTAGAAAACTCGTTCGTCCTCGGTTCCCGTAAGAATCCCGTATCGATGTCAATCGGACGAAAGATGCCACCGTTACTTGATTCTAATCCGTGAATCCTCACGAGTGAGAATCATCGTCGTCGACAGGTTAAACTGCATTCTCGTCGGTGCGACATTACATATGTATGTATGTTTCCACAGGTACACCTAGATAAGGTTTGCTTTCCACCGATATTTCTACCCTAGCATGTACGAGGATAATTGAGAGTCGGGTGGAATCGAATAGACTTTCGTCGCCGGTTGCCGTTGCCGTTGCCGTTGCCGTTGCCGTTGCCGTTGCCGTTCCGATGCCGTTCCGTTGCATTGTGTCAGCGATAATTGAAAATCGCCGATACTTGTGAAACGATGCCGTTGAATGGCAACGAGATAAGCGAATCAACCACGCTATCTCCGTCATTAGAAGGCCGACAATCGTGACGAATAATGGGCAACCGCGGTACGTGCACGTGCACGTGCATAGGTATACATATGTACGTAGGTGCTGATAGAAACGACGGGTGTAGCCGGGCGAGAAAAGCGTTGATGGAAGGACGCGGTGGTTGGACGGATTACAAAGCCGAGAGAAGCTATGTATTTCGTATCGCCTCGCTCTCGCGATCGAAGGTCCGCGTGTACATAATTCGGCATTCGGTCCGTCTAATTACGCGGGCGACCGAGGAGGCAGTAACCGGGTGGGGGTTGAGAGGAAAGGTCGAATTCACGCGATCGAATAACGAACTGTAGGGAAATGTATGGTTGCGTAGGCCTAGCGGTCGACTGGCACGAAGCACGAGGCACGAGGCAACGAGGCAACGAGGCAACGTGGCTGCGAACGAGATCAGCCTTGAGTCGGCTTTCCATCGAAACCTGTCGCGGCTCGGTGGCACGCGATACCCGAACAATCGTGAGGGTAATCGTCGCAGTTTCGCTTTTCGTTAGGAATGCCGGCCAAGAAGGGTGCGTGCCGTGACCGATGAAATCCGTCGAGCTGCGGAGGAAAAAAATAGGAAACATTTCCTTTCCTTTCGCTGTCGCGTGCCGTACCACCTTCCACCTTCGACGCTCCACCGTTGGTCAGTCTGCATGTTTACACTTGCAAATCGTTGGGAAGCAAATCGAAGCGACAGAGAATAGGCTTTCGGCCATCGGCCGAAGAGGAATGGAGAACGTGAAAAGCTCCTAGCCGTTTCCTCGCGAAGAAGAGGAAGGGTTAAGGGGTGGGAGTTGCTTGATTTCCAGATTCGTCGAGTCGCAGAAGACCAACCGCGATTGATCCGACCAGCTAATTGCGGGCACACGTTTTCGCGTTAACGGCGACTCGTTGCGCATTGTTCCGCGATAAACGAGGCCGTTCTCCTAAGAATTTCTCTTCTACTCTCTTCCCGGTTAGTCTTCCGAAGGTATTTCGGCTGCGGCCATTCGGCCCAATGTTCTCCCCTTTTCTTCTCCCCTGATCGACTTTGCTCCAACCGATATATGTACATACATATGCTACGCGTTCGCCAAACATCCAGAAAGATGTGAACGTGAAAAATCCCCCTTTTCGGGGATTCGATCCCTTTCCTTTGCCCGGGGGCATCAGAAAAATCTAGCGGGCATTTTTCCTTCCTTTGGCCTGCATACTTGTATAGAGGGACGACACTAGTTCGTCCTCAATTTTCTTCGGTTGCCCGACGCCCGAGAACTCACGAGAGATTCCCCCGAGCGACTTTTATTATTCCACTCTTAAGTGCCGTCTATTTTTAGCCACGCCATTCTTGGAACGTCCCACTTGCCGATCTTCTCTTTCCATAACTCGACGAATATATTCTATTTGTGCGCGCAACTTTCTATTCATTTTTCGCCAGCCTTAATTCTTCTCCCAAACCGCGCCGGCGCGACGCGACGCCTCTTTTTTCCCTTTTTTATTCCTTTTCTCGACGATGCAATTATTCGATAAGATATATATGCCTGCATTTCTCCTCCTTCATCTTGCTGAATTCGGAGCATCGATATCCGACCGACTATATTCGGAAGAATTAAGAAACGCCACTGCAGTGTACAAACGAGGTATGTACTTGGACATTGTTAATTCAATTGTCCCTGTCTCTTCCAAATGCCAATCTCGATTTAGCTTTGCTTCCTCGTGTGCGTGTATCTGTAAAATCCTCTCACCTATATTTTCAATCGCCCCTTTTTTTTTCCACCTCCGGTTGGTCGAGACTCGTGAATCTGTCTACTCTTTTGGGGGAGTTTTTCCTTGATAAGCGTCGCGATTATTAAGCATCGAATGGATGTATTGCTCGTCCTAAACCTTTTCCACCTGCTCCGAATAAGTTTGCTCAGAGAGTCGAAGGAATGTTAAGTTAAGAGGCAACGTTCCAGCGAGCGACAAATATATACTATACGCGTTCCCTCGTATATATTCCATCGAATGCTAATCGAGGAGACATCGAATTGATTCGCCGTCGACAGGTCTATCGTCGTGGCTCGTGGGTCCTGGGGTTATCAACCCTCCTGTCTCCGGCAGACACGCGGCACGTTACAGGGGACAGGTAAAATCGGTCAGTAGAATCCCTCGAAATCGGTAGAATTGGAAGCGGGAAGATAGGAATAAAAGAGTATCTGTCGGTCGAGGACGGATACGGGGCAACTCGTGTTTCGAGCTGTTTCGAGCTGTTTCGAGTTGTCGATATTTTATTCGCTATCGGCGCGGCCACCCCGCGTGCGGAGTCGAGTTCTTTTGCTCGGGCCGGTTGGTAAGTCTAAAAATAGGCGTGTCGACCGGCCCGCTAAGGGTTCAAGTTTGCATTGCGAACGCGGACAGACTACTGTATGTAGTACATCCATGTAACCGGAGATTTGACCCATTGACCCGGCGGAGGAGGCCGAAACCAGCCGGAAATGGCCGATTCTCTTTCAGCCGTCTCCACCCCCTTTGGGACGCGCATATCTTCTCGCGGCTTCTACTCTTCGATTGCTCCTCCAATCTTTCCAGGGAACTGTTCGATCGCTCCCGGCACACTCCGAGACACATCGGTCCTCTTCTCTCGCTGACCAGTTTTCGTCGGAGCTATAGCTTTCGGTCGCTCGAATGTTTGAATGTTGGTCCGATTGGTTGCTACTGTTACCACGATGCCTGTGTGCGTGGTGAACCGCGTCCACATTTATCGACACAGGCCAATCGACTGGACTGTCCTTGTCTATAGAAGTGATCGATTGGGCACGTGAGGCGTGTGAGGCGTGTGAGGCGTGTGAGGCGTGTGAGGCGTGTTCGCTGCAGCAATATTTCGCGTGCTTATTTCCAAATCGAACTTGTACACTTTCCCTTCTCCGCGATACAACACGCTGCTGATTTTTCTCCACCGATTGCACGGCGCATGATCCAACTGTCTGCATACTAGGAAACTGTGTCCCAAGGATGTTCCAAGGATGTTCCAAGTGCGTGTCAACGGTCTCGCGCTACCTACGGCAATCGCTATTCGATCCGCTATTCGATGAAAATATTGCAATAGAATTTTTTCTATTAATTCTTGTTCGCGCCTGGGAGGCATGGGTGGGAAAAATTTGCATCGCTCGACACGCAACGTTGGTGTTGCAATCGATACACCACCACTGGCCTGTACGAATTGAGTGCAGCGGTATTTCAGAAAGATTATTCATTGCGATTGCATTGCCAGCGATGTTGCAGTATCGTTGACCGATCAAACGGAGCAACGCGCGTCCAAGCGGAAAAGAAGCGTACCACCTACTATAAACGCGAAAAGCGTCGGAAGGGAGGGGAAAAGTGCATTTTTATCGGCATCAGGGAAAACAGGAGAACGGGAGAACGGATAGTTGGCCGTTCGGCTGTATCGAAAATCGACATTCTTCGCTCTAGCAAACAAGCGTCGGGAAAAACGATCCACTATAGGCTACGCCTATAAATCCAGAGGGTGAATTCGGTTTCTCCGTTGGTTCGATCGGAAAGTGCCTACAAGTGCGCGGTTTATTCCCGCTGCGAAGGAATGCGAGGAAAACAGTCTATTATATGTATTATAGATACGCGATGCGAAAGCAAAGTCTACGAGGGGCGGCCCAATGACCGGGGGGGGGGGGTGGGGGGGGGGGAGAGAGACAGAGGGAAAAGGAAATGATTATTGCATATGTATTTATAGGTACACGAGCACAAGGGTGTCTTCGGTAGTCGCTCGACGGCTTATTAATTCAATCTCCCTGTAACAAGCCTCTTCTACCCCTCGGCGATGCTGATCGCCGCTCGATCATCATTCGGATGATTCGGTGATCGCGTCGAGCGAGGCAGCTCATTATCGGTCGGACGAAGCTCGATTGAAATATTTCAGCGTTAATATTAAATGTTAAACGATAGGAATATTTCTTCGGTTTGTGCTTCGGTTTCTGCTTCGGTTTAGGTTTCGCTGGCAGGCACGGTGCACTTGTACGTAGCAATCGCTTCGCGTGCAGGGATTACTCGTCCGATTCTAGTCGAATGGCCATAATAATAATAATAATAATAATAATAAGGATCGCGTTCGGCGACGTCGTTCGTCCGTAAAATTCGCAAAGCACAAATATAGAATTTGTGCTTTGCGAATTTTCCTTTGGCCTATTAATAAACGCTGCCGGCCGCGGTCGGAGCAACGATAAACAGAAATATAATATCTATGGCGGTGGAACGTGAAATCGGCGAGCGAATTCTCGGACGTGCCGCGAGAGAGATGGTTCCTTCTACGCCATTCGAAGCGTTTAATTCTCGTTGAAAATGAAGGTCGTTCGGGGGAACAGGTACGTTCCTTTCAGCGATCGATGTCAACGATCGCGCATTCGTTGTTCGACGAAATATCCGGCCAATTAGTTGCTCCCGACTCCATCCTGCGAGGCTGCGAGCTGGAGAAATGCAAGGGGCGCGTTAGGGCGGAATTTCGTTAGCGCTAGAGAGTGCGCTTCGTGGTCGAGAGCGCGGCCAGGTCGTTTTCCGCGAGAAGGATAAAGATAGGAGCACGGCACGTGACTCCGGGCTCGTTCGAATCGAGGACGTTGTGCGAAGAAGGTGTGCGCGCAAGGGTCCGATGGCGCTCCGCTCCTTCAAGTTTCAGCGAAACACCGCGAAGAAGAAGCTGCGTGCAATTATCCCCTTGGATCTTGGAGAACCGGAGGCATTTCAGTTGATAGGTGATCGATGATCGCGCATGTGCATGCGCGTTGCACGTGTCTACTAATTGGTATAGTACGGAGCGAAACGTCGCGACGTTTCGCGTCGGTCCGATATTCCTAACGCTATTCCTAACGAAGACGCGCGCGTACGAGAGTGAAGCAAGAGAGGAAAAGAAAGTTGGCGTACTCACGTTGGCTGCTGCTACGTCGTATGATGTTTTCGAGGAATGTGTTCTGCGGGGCGACCAGGCCCCTGCGCCCCCCTGGCATCCTTTCTTCCTTGGATGAACCCGGATCCTGGTCGCGGCGGCTATCAGGATCTCGTCCAGCCTCTGGCTACGACGGTCGCGCACAGTCTTCCGCGCTTCATGTCAATGTATCTCTTTCTCCCCGCTTTCCTTACCTACGATAGCTGCCCTAATGCACGCGCGGCGAACATAAACACGTTCACTAACTGAATGTCATTATCCGAGGGTAGTTGGCCATTGCGGATCGAACGAGCCGATCCTTAATAAATGTTTTCGCACCGACTCCCTACGGCGACAGTCAATTTCTCTACCGGCATGCGTAATACGCGTAGCACAATTCCAGTCTCGCCGACCGGCGCTTCCGGACTAAACGCGGCAAACGAGCCAAAGGTACTGAATGAGCAAGAAACGCGAACCCTGCTAGGACCTAGGCGTCCCTGTCGTCACCTGAACGCGAACGCGGTGCTCCAGCGGGCGATGATCGGAGGGCTTCCGGTCCTGCTGGTCGTCCGGCCCAGCTGTTCCGTCTTCACCAGCGTTGCGATTCCCGACCAACAGGCTGGAGAGTGAGTCGCCGTCCTCGCCGTCCTCGCCCTCGCCCTCGCCCTCGCCCTCGCCCCCGTTCTCCTCCTCCTTGTTCTCGTCCGCGCCCTCGCCCTGGTCGCGGTGGTCGCGGTGGTCGTGGTCGTGGTCGTCGTGGTCGTCGACGACGAGCCACGAGACGATCCGGACTTATCGAGGCAACGACCACGACGGAGTCGACGGGCTCGCGAAACTGTCCTCGGATGGCGTAAGCGCGATCGATGACCCATCTAACCGCAGTCCTTCCAGGTGATCGCGCGTGCTATCACGGAATCCCGACGGCAAGTACCTGGACGATTGCGCGCTACCTGCCACGTCGCTCTCCACATCCTCGGCGTCCTCCTCGGTGTCGGTGCAGCTGGTGCCCGCGGAGGAGGACATCCCTTGGACAGGGGAAGCTTCGGTCAAACGAGACTCTCGGTCACATGCTTCGCTTCGCTTCGCTCTTCTTGTCGCGATCTACCCCCCGACGCTTTCCTCGATACCCGCGGACCTTTGCCGGGGGTCGAGCAGCGGCTGCTTGTTTCTTGCTGAAACCAAAGTCGAAAAGGTATTAGCTTATTCCACTAGCAACGACAACAGCAACGATAATAATGTATGTATCAATGTATCAAGGCAAATTTTATCCATCAATATGAAATGGCTACTCGTGAAAATGAATATTCAAGGGGCGGCTGTTTTTCTGGTAGAACGGGGACGGTGTCTCGGCAGGACGTCGACCTGCCAAACCGTGAAGGATAAACGGGCACTTTTCATTTCTTGTGCCTCTGGGCAATCTTTGGACGGCGCGTCTCTAGGAGATTAACTCGATTTGTCAGGGATCCAATCGATTCCTATTCTCGATCCTCGTTCTCGAGGGCGGCACGCGAGCGGCAATATTCCAACCAACGAAATCGGGCTAGGCCGATTCCGCGAGAATCGTAATAGCGTTCGAAGGTCGGCCGCCCGTGGAAAGAGGCGAACGGTAATGGGAAGGAACGGGTTGGAATTTGACGAGCCGGTTCGAAGAGCCGAGCGAATCGAATCGCGGCATGAAAACGCGAGACAACGGTTTTCAATTTTCCGATCGCTGGTTCTCTGGACCGGCGCGCCGCGAACCAGAGGCAATACTTCCGGGAGCTCGCAGATTTACCAGAAGAGGTAGAACAAAAAATGTTCGAAGGGGTGAGAGAGGGTCGGTAAAGAGGTGACCCGGATTTCGCTGATGCGAGTCGAGCAGTCGATTAGAGTCGTCGCTCAACATCTCCTACGATTTTTCGTGGGAGCAGTTTTTGGCACGACTGCCACCTTTTTTCACCGCTTCGCGAGCGATCGATTCCATTCTATGTATGCGCGCCTCGTACTTATCGCCGACAGCGTCGCGATTCCTCCAACTAGGAAAACGGTAAACGGTAAACGGTAAACGGTAAACGGTAAACGGTAAAACGACCAGCACCTTCTACCACCGTCCAACCCTCTTGCAGGAATAAATCGTAGAAAAGGGTCGACTACCCCTGAAAGCTGTCGCGCCGAAGGGCCAAAGGCAAACGGAACTGCCGGTGCCCCCTCGTCAGCTCGAGGCGCTATTTTCAGGCGCTGGACGCGACTTGGAGAGTTGGAAGGAACTGTCGTATCGTCTGAAAGGGGGTACATTCCTCGACGCCGAGCTGCATTTTTCGTCTCACCTTTCTCCCGCGGACGCGCGAGGGAGATTGATAGGATAGATGGATCGTAGGTGCGACAACGCGCGTGCATCGTAGAGCGGTGAACGTGGAACGATAAGGTGAGGACAGCAGGACGATAGGGTGACGAAAGGAAGTGACGCGATTGTCGATCCATCTTTCTTCCGGTCGAGGAGACCTCGACAGGTGTTTTACCGTTTCACGCAAATGCCCCCGCGAGGATGGAGGAAGGAGGCTGGACAGAAGGGAGGGAGAAGCGGAGAGTTTGGCCGACGATTGGAGAGTTTGCAGCGCTCTTGGCGAAGGTGGTAACTGACAATGAGAAAAGACGTGGAGCTTGCCCCTCGTTCGCCATCCGCGAACGTCGTTTCGCCGATTCGTGCCACGGGGGCACCGCTCGTAAAGCCATTTCGACTATCGCGCGACATAAATTATAAAATCGACCGACGCCGGATCGTCTGCGTCTGTGCAATGGCCAGCATGTAGGACGCCGCGGAGGAATCCGTTCGAGACACTTGCACAACGATTCAACGATATCCACGTTATGGATAGATGTCCACTCTGAAGCGAAGAGAACGACAATCCGTATTACTCGTGTTTCGTTCACCGTGCCAGATACCAGAAATGCCAGAAATGCCAGAAAATTTCAGGGAAGATCGGGCAATGGCAGACGAAAGAAGGGGCCGGTAAAGGGCAGCAAAAGCTATTCGGGCCGCGAGATAACGGACCACCGGACAAACTGGTACCGGCAGTTTCGCGACAGTTCAATTCTTCTGCCGAGAAATCGAATGCACCGGTAGAGCGAAGAAAACGTGACCGTGCCCGTACAGACGACACGGTATCCCAACGAGCATCCCTCCCTCGCCTGTGTACCAGCCCTCAACCCTCGTTGCCACTTTGCGTAATTGGATCAACGGCATCTCCGTGCCTCCGTAAGAAGATAAACTCTGCTGGACGCGATGCTTGGCATTATCGCGGCGGGCTATGATTAGACGGAGAGTATTTAACCCTCTCGCCGCGAAGCCACCTGCAGCTATTATTTCTACGAATCGTGGCTTCAGGCTTCGAATCGAAGCTTGTCCCTCCCCTCGAAAGTGTCGAGGAAACTCTCGGACGCTACGTCGAAGAGTATGCCAACGCAACGACCCGTCGACCTGCAAACCTGTGAGAAATTCGGAGCTCGCGTCGCCGCCGTAACTCTGAAAGCCTTCGAGCTAGCCGATAATCAACGCCACGTGAACCGGAGTACATACTCGTCGTTTCGCGTAGAACTGGTAGCCGAATAGTAGACGAATTACGATCAGCGTCGAAACTACCGAACGTCCAGGGTATTCTCGAGGTCGGCGACGATCATAGAAATGTGCGAAAGAAGATCGTCGCTGCTGGCGCTAACGCGCAGGGATTATTCCTGACCTATCCAACTCTGCCTCCACTTTTCAATTTTGCCAATTCCCTCCGTCGAGGTGGACCGAAATGGTAAAGAATTCGCGAACGATCGCGTTCCCGCAGGCACGATCCACGCGATGCGACGCCTTTGCGTCTATTAGCCAAACGTACTGGAGCGGTCCACTCTTACAGGCTGCAAGCAACCGTCCGTTGATAGGAGCGCGTTAATCGTGCGACTGACATCCTTGTCATCCGAGTCATCAGAGTCATCAGAGTCATAGGGGAGCGAGAAAGACGACGATAACCTTATCTACGGTGGACGAGCAGGATGGGTCCGTCCATCGCGTTTCTGGATCGTATCGCCCCGTGGATCGATCGCCGACTGCTTTCGGTACGCATTTGGCTAACGCGTCCCGGACACGTTTCACCTAGTTTGGGCGAGGCGAAGCGCGGATGCTTCGATATGTCTATCGCCGGACAAAGCTTCCTCTCGGGGTGAACAGATGGACGGTGTTTCACCCTCCGCCGCGCGCGCGCGCGCGCTCACTGATCACCGGATACTCGCGCACACGGATTTCGAGACGCAGCCGTACGACAGGCTGACCGAGTAGCGACTGAGACTCACCCTCCGCGGCGGCGCTGACTACCCCCGGTGCCGGCGCTCCACGGCCTCGTTCCATCTCTCGCGGCGCTGCCACCGCCGCTCGCGTCACTTCCTCTCGCGATTTCGCTTCGACGAGATCTCCGAATCGCCATCGACTCTTTTTCCTTTATTCCGCGATCGATACTGCGACGACACCTGTCCCTGCAGGTGTACGCTCTTCGGACCACGCGGATCATCAATTTTTCAGGGGGCTACTCCGGCTCGCCAAGTTTGTTGCGCGTAGAGAAAGGGTTCCGCATCCACGTTCCGTGCCACGTGGATCAGCAGTGACCCACATTCATCGGCGTCGCGACTTCCGCCAAGCGAGCAACGTAAACAAGTATGCACGTAACTGGCGACGAAGCAACGATGCTTCGACCTACGGACTTTGCTTCGATTTCATTTGGAAAACTATAGAAAGCCATCCCCTGCACGCGTCGATCGTGCGATCGATTGGACAAAGGACAGCAATCGCGATCAATGAACTCGATCGGTCGACCGATTTCTTCGCTTGATGCAAGTACGCGATCGACCGCGTCGAGTAGCGCGGTGCCAATGATCATTCCTGCAGGGCGGTTAAAGGAGGAGGCAAGTCCATTCCTAGGGATAGACGAATGAAGAAAACTGGCGGGGAAAGAGGGCGGTGAAGAAGGAGGGTAGATTTGTAGGATCGAAGCTGTCGAAGGGAGGGCGCCACCTCGCCGGCTCTTATCACCCCATCCTTCCGCTGCAGCGCTCTTACGAATCGCTATCCTCGAGTGACCCGAGTGACCCGAGTGACCCGAGTGCGAAAACTCCGTACCGTTCCCTTACCTACAGCGATACATTTTCCTCCAAGGAAAGCTCAGTTTTTAGGTAAACGAGCTTTCGAGTTTGGAATTTTTATACCCCGACGCTAATTGCAAGGCGTGTCTGGCTGCCTCTCGAGGCATCAAATTAATTAATGGCATACCAAATGACCAGTCGCTCCAACTCCTCGTAGCCTGGAAAAAAGCAAACTACGTGCATGTGATGAGACGTACGATCGTGCCGCGAATATCAATGCTTCCTTAGATGTGATCGGCGAGCAAACTTTCGTGCTCGTTAATTATGCCGTTCATCAATGGTGTACCATTTTCTTCCCCCTTTACCTTTTCCACCTATACCTCCGCCTATAGGCCGTGCGTTCGTTCCACGTTCGCTCGATCATCCTCGCGATCGATTGGACATTTTAATCTGGCCAAGCCGGGGCAATTATTGCTACGATATGCACACGTCCCGGACGAGTCTCTACTCGACGGACCTTTCGTTGCAACCCTTCTGGCCCGTAAACATGTTCAACAATGGTAACACTCAGCCGGCTAGCTAAGACATTTTTCTTAATCCCGGATATGAATCCGCTGTAATCCGTTGCACCGCTCCTATCGTGTAACCAAAGTTCGATTCCGCTTCGAAAGCGCGGAATTGGACTCACTTGACTGACGCGGCCTGAACGGAAAGTTTAGTGTCAGACACCGACGCCGACGCCGACGTGGCACTCAACGTGTTAAATATATCGCACGCTGGTTCTCAGTACATCTCAATCCACTCCCAACACAGCCTAAACCGAGAGTGCCGAAAAGTGATAACCATGAACAATTACTTATAAATCACATCCCTGGATAGTGTTTGCTAGGCTAGCTTCGAAGCAGCGAACATTAAGTGGGCATTACTGTCCACTTTAGTTATTTCAGCGGAGAGAATCTTAAGTTCTTATTGCAATTACTTCTGAGTTCTCGTTTCTATCGATGTATCTCTATCTGCAGCTGTAAATATTGTGCATTATTTATTGCCCTGCTTCTTATGTAGACTCTTCTGTTTTCTGACGCTTTCGAGATAATTCATTAGTAACATATATCATATATGTTTCGCTTAGAGAATTACATTTTCTTATTTCACAAGAAGCCTTCTTTTTTTATAATTGAAATACCCGTGTATGTATCTTTTAATTCATAAATTAATTAATATCTGCAAAGATATATGTACTTGAATCTACGCGGGTCTCTGCCATATCTACGGTGCCTGCTATGGTTTCGCCATCTACACAGAACTCCTTGAAACCACTCGCGCTTGCTTCGGTAGTTCCATCTATACGGAACGCCTTGAAACTACTCACACCCCTTACTTACCATAAGTGTAGATATGGCGGAGGCCCGAGTAATTTTATTCACATCTGTATAGATGGCGATACTAATGACTCTAGATAAAGCAGACATATATACAGTTTCGAGCAGTTCTGTATAGATGGCGAAATTAAAGCCCACTTTGAGTGTAGGGTTTTGACAGGGATGCGACTGGTACGTAAATTCAAGCAACTGTTTATAAGTAGCGGTGCGATAATGTTCATAAAATTTCGTTATTTATGTCTCCATTCATCCAATTAAGATAATAATCCTCGAAAATCGTTTCGTACACTCATTTACATATCAATAAAGTGTCAGCAAACACAGTGTTTCAATCTACATAAAAATTAATATGTACGGTAACATTGCAAGTTCCGTTGTTCATTATATTCTACAACAATCAAGCACTCTTTAGCACGGGTAAATGTATTTGTGAATATTTTTTCCTTTAATTAAATTTTCCACGACTTAATAAATACATACTAATAGTGGTATTATTCTTTATTTCGGTCTCACAGGAATGAAAGTTTGGTTACTGTACATATAACCTATCTTTGCAATACTATCTTAACTCTTGCACCCTCATCTTCCGTTTCGCTGTTCGTTTTCATACCTTCTTTGCCTTACGTATCACATTATTTCTTACCTCTTAATCGCGTATCTATTATAAATCTTTTCCATTCCTTCTTGTTTAATTACAAAATCCTATGTCACGTTTATACACCATTGCATCTTTTTCCATACATTCTGTTAAGAGGTGTTCTAACGTTCCAAATTTTTGTGTGCACAGGTCAGATCCTTTTTTCTTTTTCTCCTCCTAATATTTATCTAATCCTTTAATGCCTTTGCATCTTACCTGTGCTATTAACTGATGATTATGGCCTATTACATTCTTGCTTTGGTATTCTATTAGCGTTGCTGTTCCAATATATTTACACCGTCCATTATATCTCGCTTATTTTATTTTTATGTTTCGTTCCTGATGTTGTATTTCATAGTCTATTCTTTTAAGGGTCTGCGACAATTCCTTTACTTCCGATCTAATTAAATTCTCTCTTAAGAGACCCATTCTCAAATAATCCTCTCCTTCTTTAATGCTTCTGGTTTGGCCATCCTTTCTTTCTTCGGCCTCCTTTTACATACTTACTAATTAATGTTTTGTGTGTGCAGGTTGTGGAGGCAAAGAGTAGCGAGCATTGACTGACACATCCCATCATGCATAGGAGCAAGAAAGAAAATAGAACAACATTTGCCACATACTTTACTTATCCATTAATTATAGTAAATTGATTTATAAAAATAGTTTGCAACTGTTAGCGCATAAGCTTAATTTAGAACAATTGTGTAGTTAACTGTTCTGTATAATATCTATTATATACTTTATTTTATATTCAGATCATTCGGTAGATCTTATGTAAACTTCGATATTACTTATATATTACTAAAACAAGTTCTACTGAATGTGCTATATGTAAAATAAAAGATATAATAAATAATGTATGTATGCTCAAGTTTACACAAATGCTGTAATTTAAATTTTATAAGCTTCTGCATATGAAGTACATCATTTTTAGTATAAGCTTCATCTGTAAGCTATATATTGTAAATTGACTTTAAAGAATAGTTTATAACTATTGGATTATTTAAGTTTAATGTATTTTTCATATTACATAAATGTTAGTTTAGAATTAGTACATGCTTCAGTTGTACGATGTATTGTAAATAGATATAAAAGAGTAGTCCATAAGTATTAGCTTGTAATTTGAACCTTTTTGTCACTTGTATCTTCATTCGTTTGTTTAAATAAATGTTAAATTAAAAGAATTCCACTCTTCTTTTTATTTTTCACACCTTAACAATCCTTGAAAGAACCTAATTCCAATTCCTTACACAAGAAGTACCGTAGACGAACTTTAAATGCAAAGTCCTGAAGCGAGAAACTTGTAAAAATGGCCCTATACGTTATATAATATATATTATAGAAGGAAATTGTGGAAACGACATCATTTTCGGTGTTCATTTCTTGCAACATTTGATGGCAGAAGTCTAGAAAATTAAGCGCTCGAAAATTCTTGGAACGTGACGTCATTTCCAAGAATTGCTTCGATGAAAGACCTCCTTGCATATCATATTCTCCTGATACAAATCCACGATTTTCAGTAGAAATTTGAGTGCCGAAAATCTTGGATTTGTATCAGGAGAATATGATATGCAAGGAGGTATTCGTTCTCAGAAATGACGTCACATTCCAGGAATTTCCGAGCGCTGAAATTTCCGAGCTTCTGCCAAAAATATCTCGCTGAAAATCGTGGATTTGTATCAGGAGAATATGATGTGCGAGGAGGTATTCGTTCTCAGAAATGACGTCACATTCCAGGAATTTCCGACCGCTGAAATTTCCGAGTTTCCGCCAAAAAGGTCTCGCTGAAAATCGTGGATTTGTATCAGGAGAATATGATGTGCAAGGAGGTATTCGATCTCAGCAATTCTAAGAAAAGACGTCACGTTCCAGGAATTTCCGAGCTCTTAATTTTTTGGACTTCTGGTATCCAATTTTGCAAGAACTTAGACTTAGAATTTGCTGCTTCCAAATTTAATAACGTATAGGGCCATTTTTACAAGTTTCCCGCTTTAGAACTTTCCATTTCAAGTTCGCCCACGGTACTTCTTGCATAGGGAATTGGAATTAGGTTCTTTTAAGGATTGTTAAGGTGTGAAAATAAGAAGATCAGTCGAGTTCTTTTTATTGAACATTTATTTAAACTAATCAATGAAGATACAAGTTACACGAATGTTGCAGTCCAAATTTACAAGCTAATCCTTATGAACTATTCTTTTATATCTATTTACAATAAATCGTACAACTAAATATTGTATCAATTCTAAACTAACATTTATGTAGCATAACAAATACTATAAACATATATAATCTAATACTAATAAACTATTCCCTGAAGATAATATACAATATATCTTACAGATAAAACTTATACTAAAATGTACGTACTCTATATGCTAAAGCTTATTTTAAATTACAACCATTGTGTAACTGGTGCATATGTAAATTGTTTATTATATCTTTCATTTTATATTTAGCACATTCAGTAGAACAGTAAAAGTAATATTAAAGTTTATATAATATCTACTGAATAAACAGAATATTAAATAAAATATACATAACAGTAAATTACACGATTGTTCTAAATTAAACTTATGCTCTAATAGTTACAAACTATTTTTATAAACCAATTTACTTTAACTAAAGTATGTAGCAGGAGTTATTCTTTCTTCTTTCTTGCTTTTATGCATGATGAGATGCACCGGGCAATGCTCCTCACTCTTTGGATGCGAAACCTGCACACACAAGGAATATATTAGTAAGCATGTAACAGGCGAAAGAAACATTGTTAAGGGATAGTTAGAAGAAAACGAAATAGGGAAAGATCACACCAGAAGTATAAGAAAAGGGGGGGATTATTTAAAGAGGAATGGAATGAATCGAACATGAATGAATTTGACGAGAAGGGGAGTAAAGAAAGTGATGGTGAGCCTTAAAGACTAAATGTATAATCAAAATGAAATAAGGGGATACGTAATGGGATAATGTAGAGAAGGTTTGCAAGAAAAAGTGGAGAAGAAGAATGCGTAAGCTAAGATAGTAATCTAAAGTAAGGCTATATGTACACTAAATCGAAATTTTATAGCTGCGAGGCCGACATAAAAAGGAATACTATTGTTAGTATGTAATTATTACGCGCAGGAAGATTTATTGAAAGAAAAAGATATTTATAGACGTATTACACTTACATCAGCCTTCGTTGCATACACCATCCAATCCCACAAAACCAATTTAATATAACTGAAGTATGTATATGGCGAGAGTTATTCTTTGCTCTTCCTTCTGTTTATGCACAATGAGAATTGGCGGTCAATGCTCCTTATCCTTTGCCTACGATACCTACGCACACAAAAAATATATTAGTAAGTATATAAAAGGAGCTAGAAAGATTGTTAAAGGATATTTAGTCGAAAAAGAAAGTACGAAAAAGAAAGGCGGGCCAAACTAGAAACATAAGAGAAAGAGTCTTTTAGAACGAATGGAACGAGTGTGAGAATACCAAATTTGATAAGAATGGAACTAAAGGATCTAACGGAGAGCCTTCAAAGAAAAATACAAGAAGCCAGATATAATGAATGGTTTAAATGTATTAAAACGGGAGCAACACGACAGTACCAAAGTAAACAGGAAAGAGTCGGCAATTAATAGCGCAGAAATAACTTAGGAATTTGAAATGAAACAGAGAGGAAATGCAAAGATGTATAATACATGTGCGATAAAGAGATAAGAATAATGTGATACGTAAGGTAGTGAAGCTTTTAAAAGGAACAGCGAAGCGGAAGATGAGAGTGCAAGAGTCCATATAGTATTGCAAAGATAGGTTATATGTAAACTAATCAAACTTTCATTGCTTCGAGACCGAAATAAAGAATACTACTACTATTAGTATGTATTTATTACGTGCCGGAAAATTTATTTAAAAGACAAAATTTTCACAAATTCATTTACCCGTGCTAAAGAGCTTGATTGTTGTAGAATAAAATGAACAATGGAACTTGCAATGTTACCGTACATATTAATTTTTATGTAGACTGTAACACGGTGTTTGCTAACACTTTATTGATCTGTAAATGAGTGTACGAAACGGTTTTTGAGAATTATTAAGTCAATTTGATGAATGGAGACATAAATAACGAAATTTTATGAACATTATCGCACCGCTACTTATAAACAGTTGCTTGAATTTACGTACCACTCGCATCCCTGTCTTACCTACACTCAAAGTGGGCTTTAATTTCGCCATCTATACAGAACTGCTCGAAACTGTATATATGTCTGCTTTATCTAGAGTCATTAGTATCGCCATCTATACAGATGTGAATAAAATTACTCGGGCCTCTGCCATATCTACACTTATGGTAAGTAAGGGGTGTGAGTAGTTTCAAGGCGTACCGTATAGATGGAACTACCATAGCAAGCGCGAGTGGTTTCAAGGAGTTCTGTATAGATGGCGAAACCATAGCAGGCACTGTAGATATGGCAGAGACCCGCGTAGATTCAAGTACATATATCTTTGCAGATATTAATTAATTTATGAATTAAAAGATATGTACACGGGTATTTCAATTATAAAAAAGAAGGCTTCTTGAGAAATAAGAAAATGTAATTCTCTAGGTGAAACATATATGATTTATGTTACTAATGAATTATATCGAAAGGGTCAGAAAACAGAAGGGTCTACATATGAAGCAGGGCAATAAATAATACACAATATTTACAGCTGCAGATAGAGACAAAGATAGAAACGAGAACTCAAAAGTAATTGCAATAAGAACTTAAGAATCTCTACGCTCAAATAAATACAGTGGACAGTAATGCCCACTTAATGTTCGGCACGCTCGGCTTAGGCTGTGTTGGGAGTGGATTGAGACGTACTGAGAACCAGCGTGAGATATATTTAACACGTTGAGTGCCACGTCAGGCATCGGTGACTGACAATCAACTTTCCGTTCAGTGACTGACTCTAAACTTTCCGTTCAGGCCGCGTCAGTCACCGGTGACTGACAATCAACTTTCCGTTCAGTGACTGACTCTAAACTTTCCGTTCAGGCCGCGTCAGTCACCGGTGACTGACAATCAACTTTCCGTTCAGTGACTGACTCTAAACTTTCCGCTCAGGCCGCGTCAGTCACCGGTGACTGACAATCAACTTTCCGTTCAGTGACTGACTCTAAACTTTCCGCTCAGGCCGCGTCAGTCACCGGTGACTGACAATCAACTTTCCGTTCAGTGACTGACTCTAAACTTTCCGCTCAGGCCGCGTCAGTCACCGGTGACTGACAATCAACTTTCCGTTCAGTGACTGACTCTAAACTTTCCGCTCAGGCCGCGTCAGTCACCGGTGACTGACAATCAACTTTCCGTTCAGTGACAGACACTAAACTTTCCGTTCAGGCCGCGTCAGTCATCGGTGACTGACACTAAACTTTTCGTTCAGGCGTCGGGGTATCACAGTGTTAAGCTACGCCGCGGCGTGTGGCCTAAACGGAAAGCGTGGCAAAACCGGCGTGACACTCAACGTGGCCATTGCTGATGACAAGTGGAGATAACTCGGACGCAACCTACATCCTCGATACATCGGAGCAGGTCCAAAAATCGGTAGGGATGAGTCCGCGAACATTAATTGTGGAAAAAAACGAATATTAAGCGGCCATTATTGTACATTGTATCCTAAGTGCAATACGCAGTCAATTAGCTCGAATTATTTTCCAACATAATTACCAAACGTCTCTTAAACGTTTAATAATTATACGATAAATAATTGATTGCCCGGGCCTCACCACGCGGAGGTTACTGCGCATGGAGACCTACCCTAGCCACGGCCCTTCCACCCCCCAATTACGCGAAAACTAATTAGTTAGCTTAACACTGTGATACCCCGACGCCTGAACGAAAAGTTTAGTGTCAGTCACCGATGACTGACGCGGCCTGAACGGAAAGTTTAGTGTCAGCCACTGAACGGAAAACAAGCTATATTAGAATTAATTCTAACATAGCTTGTGAGAATGGAAAACCTCCTATTATTGTCAATTTGTAGAACGTTCATTACTTGATCGTAGTACAAGTAAGACAACAAGAGGAGTACTTGGAAAATTCACGACCGAAAGCTAAATGGAATATCAGAACGAAACCTGAAAGAAAATCAAGAAGAGAGTCCAATTTCCGGAAATAAAACTTTCTTAATAATATATCCTATGATCTTAGAAACTAGACAACGAAATATTATCACAGCAGTGTACACTGCTGTCTTAAAAACCAAGACACAGTTTAAAAATGAATCCTCCTTTCTTAAATACTACATTAAATTCAAATGCGCCCTGCCTGACTAAAGATCCAACATAAACTAGAATCACCCTACCTAATATAAAATCTAACAGTTCAATTAAAAGAACCATATCAATAATATCCTACCCACATAGGAATGTAATAGATACTTTATCATATTCGCGTAGGTATAAGTATGCATATACTTAATTCCTCTTCAATTAGTCCATATTAATTTCGTGGGCCATGCCTTCCTAGAACAGACAACTGGCAACAATTTTTGGTTTCATTAACCCTGCCTAATTAAAAGTCTAATAATATCAAATCGTGAAAAACCTGCCTGGACTTTGGACCATCGATACATTTACTGAATTGTGTATATGTATACACGGTATATGCATGATATTGGAGAATCTGCCGATAAACAGAATTTAAGTTGCGGGAGTTTTGAATAGATTTTATCATGAGGTTGAAGATTCACTATCACATATGTGCCTTCGATAGCGGTATTGAATAATTAATTCATTAAGCATGTGTAAATTCAATTATGCATAACGCAAACTAATGCAAACCTTTTAATCATTTGAAACTCAGAGCAATATTAACCGATTTTAGTAACATTTTCAACATGTATACTATTTACTGATATTTATAAAATGCAGTACTTTAATTTTTATAAAAGATATTATGTAATTTTCCCAAATATCTTGTAAACTAATCCTTTAAACTTTTCAGAATAAAGCAAATCCTTCCGTTTAATTTTAAAAAAGGCATTTAGTTATTTACAGTGCACGAAACCTTTCATCCTCGCTTTTACATTAATAAGAAATAAGAAGTTTTAAGTATCAATAAGAAAGAAGATGAGTCGATTATAACTTATAACGTATATGGTATATACTATACAATTTCAGAATTCGGCTCGGTCACTTGAAAATGTATCATCGAAAAATCGAATGAGTACGGGAACAAGGGATGGTTTAGTATTTCTGACGAAAATAACGGCTTGATGGTGCCCATCACTAGTTCCGGTAAACGGTATACGGTATACGGTAAACGCAATGCAGAAGAGTAACTGGTCGCGCGTGCACACGCACGCGGAATCGAAGCTCCCGCTCGCTATTTCTTTGCTGTCGCTTGGACATTTTACACCGAGCCGTGAAATAGTAAGCTCGTCGGCGATATTCTCCGCACGGCCCAATGCACAGCTCGCAGCAGATTAACTGTTGGACGTAATCTA
The DNA here is from genome assembly GCA_963583965.1 of Nomada ferruginata. Taxonomy (NCBI): domain Eukaryota; kingdom Metazoa; phylum Arthropoda; class Insecta; order Hymenoptera; family Apidae; genus Nomada; species Nomada ferruginata. The sequence continues at coordinate 17,938,318 of OY757219.1, read as the reverse complement.
TTCGATTAAAGAGCTTTATTGTAACAAAAGTCAACAAAAGTCAACAAAACCCAACAACGGTAGGCAAACGATCCTTTTATTTACAAGTTAGAAAGAGACTAAATTATGTCCACCCGTGGCTTGCCTAATCTTTCCAATTCTTTCCTTGGATTTCTTCCTTCTCCAACAGAGCGCTCGTGATGCCCACTTTCTTCAGCTCGGCTACCAGTTCTCCGTTCTTGTGCATTTCCAACAGGATGTCGCAACCACCCACGAATTCTCCATTTATAAATACTTGCGGTATTGTGGGCCAGCTCGAATAATCCTTGATTCCTGACCGCAAAGCCATACGTGTAATAGTGTACATGTCCGCGATGTAAGTAATATTAACCTTGTCTAAGAGATTCGTCCCCGAGAACATCATGGGCATCGTAGTTGACGTTGTGCATCCTTAAAATTTGTACAACCGCGTTGCTGAAGCCGCATTTCGGACTGTCCGGAACACCTTTCATGAACACAACTACTTTGCCTTTCTGTCAAACATAATTCACGCTGGTTTATAATGCATCGGTATACCGTCGTTCATCCAACACGGATCGTAATCGTTACGACTTTCATTCGTTACCATGCTAGAAGCATTACTAAGTAAACACATACCTTGACGAGGTTAGCAATTTTATCGGCAGTCGCCGAAAAACTTCTGATAGCGTTGCAAAGCCTAGCTGGGATCATTTTCTAGCTGCTGTTCTTCAGAATATCGCGCGCAACAATTATTTCTTTTCGGGGAATAACAGCGGACCTGGTTACCCGGTCAATGCGTCAACCAAGAATGGATTACGCCATATTGCATTTCCTGTACGGATTACGGCATACGGTTTCCATCTACTGTACGTATGCATGTACTTGCTACTTATTCGGTGCTTCATACCGCCCTCTGGAGATGGCCGGAGAAAACGACACGAGAAATTAGTAGTGCCCTACGTGATCAGCAAAGAAATCGCGACGCAGACGGAAATCTGGTCGGTGAAGTTGCTGACAAGATGAATCAAACGAATTTCGAATTTCTCATCTTACGCACAAGAGAAATTGACAAAATCGCAGCCTATTTGCTCGACGCTTTTATCATACGTATACTTAACAATTGTATCACAGACCAATATCCATACTGTAACACTTGCAATAAAAAATATTCAGTTCGATATGATATTCAAAAACACCCGCCGTAAGGAAAGAACATCACCCCCATCGCCCAATCAGCTACCAGCCAATCAGCGCAATCTATTTCAAAGCTCTCCTCCTTTCGACCAAGGGATCTCGTAGTGATTAGACGTGTTCAGAGTGCCCGTCGAATTACGGTATGTCACATAGTCTAATATATTCTTGAAGACAGGAAATGATATACATTGTTTTCGTTTCCCTGTCTTTCAAGTTTTCTGTGCTTTCTTTCTTAATATTAATGAATATTTTGCAAGAAATTAAGTAAATATTGCGCAGTGAACGGAATCACACCGCGCGGCGTGCATTTTCTAATCTCACTCCAGTATGCATATACGTATTATCTTTGACGTATGCGTATGCGTATACGTATTTCACTTCTGAATTCCATTATCTTGCAATATATTCTGCACTTTCTAGCAATAGTATTATAATATTGGTGATTCTCAATACATTTGTCTCTAATTTCAGTTGGAGTCTGTTTCATGGCGTCTCTTTCGCTTGCTTTGAATCAGAAATGGCGCGAACGCGACACTTTCAAACGGGAATGCGCAGGAGCAGAGTGACGCGCCATGGGCGCCATATTGTTAAATCAACTTCACGCTGAGAGGTAAGCGTTCTTCAAATTTCTTGTTGAAATAAGTAGAATTGTAGCAATATATCTGTATTAAATTATAATTCACACCACGTATAATACTGGTATCATATACAGTCGCGTTGTAAACAAGTAGTAACATAATGCAAGCAATTATTTCCGAGTATTTCATTGCTGTTTCTGGCTGTGGTCGGGAAGCTTGTTTTTCCTGGAAAATATCGACTATTTATCGCGAAACAAAAAAAGACACTTATCAAGTAACGTGTGCGTTGAAATATTTCTAGGAAACGCGAGCGATCGTAAAGAAAAATAGTGTTTGGCTTTAGTTGGGTACCGAACACAACCGAACGGCAAAGAACGATGCCGAAGGATGTCATTCTACTACTTGACTCCGAGCTGACAAAACATATGGAAGACATCACAGTGAGGTGCGTTCATAATAGCTATACCATAATTATTTCCACTCTATTACCGCTGCTGTTTATGTAATAGGATTCTAATTACCACGTTCACATAATATTGCTTCCATACTAAATCTTTTGTTAACATCGTGTGCCTATACATTTGCAAATCGAATTTTCACATTTTCTACAGAATTCGAGTTGAATTATTGCTTTAGAATATCAAAATTTTCATTACTTTCGTGCACTTGTTTAATTTCCTTGTTATTCTTTGGTACAGGAGTATGGAGAGCGTTGATTATATGGACGAAAGTAAGCCTATAGCTACAATGCAGCCAACACCTGTGTATGTGAGCAATTTATTTATATATTCATATTGGTTTTATATGATGTATGACTGATACTAAGATGAAACAACCACAGTTCAAATATGATAAAAACAATTCGATTTTCTATACCAATTACAATTAAGTAATTGCAATTGGAATAGGGTTTTTTATTTTGCACTTTTTGGTTAAAGCATATGTTTTCATGTTTTATATTGAAGCATATGCAATAACTTATTGCATATTTTTTTGCACATGCAAAAAAATTGTACATGCCTTTATTGTGGTATGTCACAATAATCGCAAAATGTATTTTTAATCTTGTATATTTTTCTTGCATAGTTGCATATTTTTATTGCACACTTGCATATTTTTCGTGCATACTTCCATATTTGTAATGCATATTTACATATTTTTCGTGCATATTTATTTTTCGTATATATCACTGATAACGAACACTCGATAGGATGATCATGTTTCCTTTCAGAATATTTTGTGATCGCGCGCAATGCGGTCGGTAGAGTCAGTACTTACTTCGAAGTTTTCTAGCTTTTTCAGAGCAAGTGGCTCTGCTTAAATTTTCGTTCACACTTTAGCTACACGCGATTGTAGAGCCAGTGTTTGTCACGTACTAGATATTAATACTATTATCAGAGCACCGGTGCTCCTCTTTAATTATTTCAATCGCGAAAGTAGCATCTTAATTTGTTCGCCGATATAATTTGCGGTCGCGTACATAGTCTTTTATTTTTATTTTTGTCTTATATTCGCTATCGGAAGCAGAGTCAGTGCATCACTGAGGGGGATGTTTTATGCGACACCGATGAAGCGAGAAATGTAAGTATTTTTAAAACAAACCTCAGTTTTCTATGAACAGTTAAATTCTGTAGATTTAGCAGTAGATTTTAATGTTTTTATTGCTTTGCTGTTTAGTTACAGTTTGCATACTTCCTGACGATTGAGTCCAATCGAGCTGCCCCGGTGATGTTCCTGATGTCTTCCACGAGTACTTGCTCTCCTTTTGCAATCAACGAGTTGGTGAGTCGCATGCGTTTTAGTTCCTCCGGTCCCCAATCATGCCGTAGGACGATTGGTCCGAAGCGGCACGGGTGACTGGTTGTATGTTTTAGTAGTTTTGCGAGCATAGTGACTGCGGGAATAATTTTTATTCCCGTTAGTTGTGACGTTATTTTCATGTGTATTATTTCTTATACGAGGTTAGATCTGCCTTCTTGTACTGCGCGTTTTTTAATATAAAAAGATTAAGGACCATAGAAATATTTCTTACTCGAATAAACATTTGATCAAAGAAGCACTGATCCTGTAGGTTCCTCTAGGTTCCTCTAGGTTCCTCTATTTCGATAAAAATATATGATGACAGTAACAAATACATTGCACAAATGTACATATATTGAGAACATTGCATATATTAAATTTGTAATTGCATTTATCATCAGTTGAAATTTGTTTTCACTGTTCAGCAGTGCAGAAGTCGGATGCCCCCCGACTTCGTTACTGCAAGTGCTACACGATTATAACAATCATGTATTAAAGTAAATAAATATAACGATACGTTTATTGAAATCAGCATTGAATATGCATAGCCAATGATAGCATTTAATATTAATTTTCATATGCTATAGTCGAGTCCATTTCGAATGAAATTTATTACACATTATGTACAAGAAGGCACTTTGTATACGGGTAGATTTTCAAATCGGAGTAACTATCTTGAACACGTTACTTCGATTAAGGAATCACCCGAGGCTTATTTAATATCTTGTCTATTTTCCAAGTAAACATTTAATTGCATTACTTATTCTAGTAAAATCACTTTCAATGACAGTCATTTCCCTTAATAAATAAATTATTTATCAGTCATATTTGAGTCTTTATCGATATTTCATATACTACAAAGTCGAGTCATGTTTAAAGAGATTGAAAATAAAGTATATTATTAGCTGTTGCAATTTTACGTGTACTAATCATCTTTTTAGATCAGGATTTTCAGGTTTAATCCCTTCCGTGTTGATTGCCAGGAACTCACTCACGTGCCCAGGTGCTACTTGGGTGAGTGAGAGGCAATGGGCACGATGATCATATGGTTTTTAAATTTCTAACAATGTTTGGCGGCTGACATTTGCTAGTGCACCGTGCACGACGTATTTTCCATACCGTGTGTGTGTGTGTGTGTGTGTGGTTAGGCCGTGGAATTGCGTCGGCTCGGGAATTTCATAACAAATTATAATAACACATTGAATGCCGTAACGAATTATGAAAATATGGCAACGAATAGAGTATGTACTATACAAACCAAGCGTACATAGTAGAAAGAAAATGTACAATATACATATTTGAGCAATCAATATTTCATACGAAAGTAATGCATAAGCATATACGTTTGCGCAAATTTACGCAATGGTCGCTAGCCTGTGTCAGGCGATTTCAGGAACTGGTACGTACCCTTAGAGTGTGAATGATCGTATGCCAAGCTCGGGTGTCGGAGGCGTCCCGGGACGTCTCTCTAGTGCAGGTTCATGCGCCCGAGTGTTTGATTGAGAAACGTTGAATGATGTGTGTTTGTGTGAATGCTTTGCCATTTTTGAAATATAGGTCTAGGTAGGATAGGTAGTATACCTTCTGGTGTGCCTGATAGATATAAGTAGGTAGGGCCGGGCAGGTTGACACAGTCTCTGATCGGGTAGGCAATATTTCGCGTGTTCAACCTGTTTCAGGAAATCTGATTTGAAAAGTCGACGGCGAAACTGTGGCGCGAACGAGAATGCGTTCGCCTCTGGCTTTGCCTATCGATTTTTCGAATTTTTCGCGGTCGCGATCGCGATTTCGTCTCGAAACGAACGTGTCACATTATGCTCGAGGCTGCACGTGTAGGCGATGATCGGTTACAATTTTAATCGCAATCTTCACGATTTTCTGTAATCGCAAATTTTACGATTTTATTTGGTCGTGATTCGTCCACGTGTGTTCCGCTTAGCTACGCGATTTAGCCTTTTATTTAGTTTTGTTTGTTTGCGAATAGAGTCTCGAGCCTAGACTAAGTTTCAAAAGAAGAGGCTAAAAGCCGAAGAGGCCCGACAAACTGTCGCTCAAGAGGGCAACCATCAATGGCTCTGCATCCAAAGGATGGAGAGTCATTCTTTCTTACTATTTTCTCACTATGCTCGCTTTTGTATGCCGTAGTTGTAGTTTATTGTTTGGCCGGCAGTATTGCCTGGCCCACCGTCGCGTCATCGCATTGGGCAAATCGCGATTTTTATTAGCGTCGCGTACGATTGAATACGGTTTGCATTAGAGTTGCGAATAAAATCACATCGCGATTGCAACTAGAGTTACGGATAGACCCAGGTCGCGGCATTTTTTTTACAGGTGCGATTAAATATACATATAGTGGCTTGAATTAGAGTTGCGAATTAATACAGACTGCGGCTTGAATTAGTGTTGCTTTTGTATTAAATTGTACTTGCGATACGTACTTGCTTTTAGCGTTGCGACAATAATTTTCGCGTTCCTTTCCTACACAGGTTTTAATTAGCTTAATTAGCAGTGCTGCGATATCGTTCTATCGCGAATATTTTTCTTAGATTTTCATATAGTGTTGCGATGATAAATGGTCGCGATTTTCAAGTAGCGTTGCGACCACAATGAAATGCCCAACGTGGTTCCTGAGTCACGAAAGGCAGCTACTAAAGCTGCATAAGGTGATTGCTGCAATCGTAGTCTTGGATGCGACTACCATGACTCGTTCGTTATTAGTTATTAGTGTTGCGAATTAAAAATGATGGTTGCAGTGAATTATTTTTCCTATCTTTTTTCATATATCCGAAATACTATATTTCAGATAACGAAGCACCATACGCGATTGACTTTGCAAGTAATGCAGTTAATTAGGGTTGCGAAAGAAAGAGATAATCCACTTACGGGTTTCAATCGGGTTTATAATAAGTGGACGATAATTAATAGTAGAATGCCCCTCTGGCTATTGAGTTTGTGTGTTCAATGTTCTAATATTCCAATTTATTATTCTTCTTCGCCTCTCCCCTTTTTATTAACATTAAAACGAGTTGTTTCATCTTTGTGTCCAAGTAAATGTTTGTATTTGTAATTGACAATTATTATTCAGCATATTTGCATTTTGGAAGAACATGCTCCCTTTGTACTACTGTACTATTTTTTCACAATTACTATTCTCATAAAAAAGTCTGTTACAGAATTGTTAAGTTAAAGGAGATGTCAAAGGAATAGAATATTGCCTCAAGTACATTAAATAACATACATTGCAATATGTAAGTAATCAGAGGCTGAAAAGTGATGTTGTATGGATGAAATAAATCGAAGGAAATCATATGATACCTAAGAAATATCACTAAATTCTTATGAACTTTGATCTGTTTCAGGTTACGCGATCACGATTTTAGCGAAAGAAGATTCATCGTGAAATATCCCTATCCTTTCAGATTTTCAATTAGATAGGATATTTCCAAATTGAATTAGCTTTTTAGTCAGGTAGGATGTTTTAAGTTGAGATTTAATTTACCTTAATTAAAGGTAGAATGTATTTGAATTACGTGCATGCTAATTTATATTACAATGCTTGTTCTTTGGTTTAAGTCAGGTCTAACAGAATTTCTATTTTCAGCTTTCGCAATAATGAATAATTTAGATACATGCTATTTACTTAAACTAACTACAAGCTAATGTGTATTATAATCTCTATTTTTTACTTCAAAAGGTTTAACAGAATTTTTATTTTCAGCTTTCGATACAATTATTTATTTTAATACATTTTACTTTCTCAAACAATGTATAAGCTAATTTATATTGTAATGTTGATTTTTTAGTTGATTTAGGTTTAACAGAATTTTTATATCCAGTTTGCATATTCTTTAAAATTATTTAATTTTCGCATTGTTTTCTATAATCTGTGGGTAACGTTGCGAGTGACACGGGAATGGTATTGGGACCCCGGGTCCGAAAAATCGTGGCCGAAAAAATACATTGGATGTCTTGTCTATTCCTATATCTCGTTAGTGGCCCGGATGATTCAACTGATCACTGTTCGTGAGCGGAGAACGCTCGAATCAGTGTCGGATTTCTGAGTCGGTATGGCAGTCGCTTTGGCCAACGAAAGTCCATAAGGTGATTTGTCTATTCGTATATCTCGCCAGTGTTAGAAGTAGACAAATCGAGCAATGTATTTTTTCGGCCCATTTCCCGGGTATCCATTTAATAATTGAAAAAATATACCTTTGTTCTTTGCCTCTATGAATAGCTGTACGTGACGTCACGTGACTCGTCGAAAAGTTTTTCCCCTTGCATCTGGTAGCCCTGCACGACATCCCCCTGAAGGTGGCACCGAAATAGTTTAATGTTCGTAAAGAACGATTTGTTTTTTTTTTGTTCTTCTTCTTTTGAAAAAGCTGCAGCGTTTCAGGTTCCAAAGAATTGATAAAAGCTACAGCTGCGTAACCCCGTTTCACAGCCGCCACTTCAAATTCGATCTGCGTTCGTGGCCTACTTCCGAGGTGTGTGCTCGTACCGCGAGTCGCGTGGAATCTCCACGACGACGATACTTGTCTGTTTCACCAGCAAATATTATTATTATAATGTTAAATATTAATATATTCAAGGCGACTGGAACGAAAAACAGCAGAAGGAGAAGAGGAAGCTCGTGCAATGTAAGTGGGCCCAAGGACAGGTATTTCGCTACTTTATTTTCCAGTGTTTGAATTCGGCGTCGAAAAAGGGGAAGCCGCGCGAAGAAAGAACGCTTTCGTTGTAAAAACTTTTCTTTCTCGAGACAGAGCTACGTGAATATCCGTAAATACCAGAAATTTATCTTATCTGTTTGATACGTTATCGTTTTGACCAAAAGCCAGCCAACAATATACAATATACAATATTATGGAGGGCCATAGCCGAACGTTTCGAGAGGAAATATTTTTTCCATTGTTTCTGCACCAGCGGTGATAGCGACGTCATTGTCGCGGCGTCGCCGACCATTCTTTAATACTTGAGAACTTTCGAGTTTACTCGTTCCGTAAGCAATGTCGATTTTTTCTTTCCTTTTCCTTTGCACCGAAAATGTTGGGAAATGTGTACGACTCGCGGCATTCGGTTTAATTCGATATCTGGCCTACTGTTGGCGCTCGTAGCCACTTTCTTCACCTCTTTCGAAGCAATGCCATCGCTTGGACAGCTTCCTTGCTCGCGTTCACGCGCATCTATATACGACATATGTACTTACATGTACGTGCACGTTTTTATCACTGTTTTCGGCTATCCGACGCATACATTGTTTCCGCTTTTGGTTTGAATGTCGAATATTATCCTGGTACCCATGCACGGTAGCCGCGTGTTTTTCCCATGACGTGGGAATGAAAAATCGTTAGCCGATTGCACGTTCGCGGCACGTGGTTGTCCTTTCCGAAGGTATGACGTCAGGTGTTCAATCATGGTCACCGTAACCGATCGCCATGGAAACTGTACTCTCGCGTAGAGCGTATACGCCGACGCGATGCGACGCGAGACGCCCACGAGGATTGAAAATCTGTGAGTTCAGGTCGGCAAACGGATAAGCGTGTCGCGTGTATGCGACTGCGATAGGTCAGGGTCGAAAGTACGAAAATAGCAGCGGGTAAACATGTTGAAAAATTTGTCTATTTCGAGTGAATCACGCGAAATATGTATTTTGTTTACAGATGCGGCGAAAGTGAAATTCCGTGGAACGTTGTAACGCCGCGGAGCGAGCACGTTTGTCCAATCGGGGCTCGTTTTGGCCGGGAGAGCCGGGAGAGCCGGGAGAGCCGGGAAGGCCAGGAGATAAGCATTGGAAAAGGAATGCACTTTATTCGGCCGGACGCGGTCGCGGACACGACACGGACAAGACACGACACGACACGCCACGGACACGGATACGGATACGGATACGGATACCGATACGGATAGGTGTTTGATAGCGGTGGCGTTGGAAGAAATGTCAAGCCCAGGTAGAATTCTCGCATCCATCTGGACTAAGAGAGATGCGGCCTTTTAAATTCTAACGGATGGAGTGGTGGACGGTTTTTTCGTGATTGCGTAAAGCACGAACGACCTACTCGGCGTCCACCATCTGGCTACACGGCCCCGGCGCACTAGCTGTTAGAATGGTACGATACATATACGTATATGTATACATAGACGTATAAAATGTCGGGGCACGAATAAAAGACGAGGCAAGGTCCACGCAATAATCGCGTGCGATCTTGTAACGCGTCCTTGTGCTTTATTACTTTTCTCTGCGTAACAGTGAATGGTCTACAGCCTATTGTGTACAGTCTACGGTCTACGATCTACATGCATAGAGTGAGCAGGGTCTGCGGCACAGGGCCTACGGTGAGCGAGGTAGGAAAGATTGGGCAACGTTGTGCTTAATAAGCGAAAAGGTTGTACGATTTACGAAGGTCAATCGCAAAGGGAACAAGGAACGACGATCGTAGCGGGATCGTAATACGGTCGGCCTGTGATTGCTGCACCATGTTGCGTGGCTCGCTTAAACATGACCATGCTGTGACGGGGGTTTCACTTTGCCGCAATGTTGCCACTATGTTGCCGCTTGCCAGCTACTGCCAGTTGATGCATTTTCACGCGTGGAACGGTGACGCTAAATGACACGGTTTCCTGTTCGCAGGAAACGGGAAACGGGAAACTGGAAACTCCCGCAGCACAAGGTATCTATAGACATGTGTGCGTGCGCGTTCCTGCATATAGGTATAGATACGTGTATGTGTATGTATATAGGAAAAGCAGCGGGCAAGTTTATTGGATAATGCAGATTTGGCTGCAGAAAGGGCTTGGACGAGGGGAGTGGGTCGTTGAGAAATGTAAAATGATTTCGGTAAGGAGGCAAAAGTCCAACTCCTGCGCTCGTCAAGCTTGTTCGATTATCCTCGCTTGGCAGCATGGGTGGGGGAGGTTGTCGGCACGGGCGAGCATCTGCGACGAAGAAGAAAACGCTGGAGCGAGAAAGAACGCGGCAAGCCAGAAGCCAGAAGCCAGAAGCCAGAAGCCAGAAGCCAGAAGCCAGAAGCCAGAACAGCGCGCTGCTGCGGGGAGAAAAGGATTCGTGGATGAAGGAAGCGGTACGTGGATCGTGGCACGTGCAACAGGGAAGGAGAAACCTTCCGCCGATTCCTTTCGAGGTCGAAGACGGGATCGAAGCAGAAAAAGACGGACCGGTCCGCTGCGTCGTGCTTGGTGCATACGGGACGACCACGTATTACTGCTGAATCGACATCCAGTGGAGTAGCTTTGTTGTCCACTGCGAACATTGTCAGCGGCAATATCGATAGCCACTTGAAGCGTGCGAGGTACAAGTATTTAACGTACACGTTTCTTCGCTACCTAGGTACTGTAAGGGTTGGCTGTCGTTTTGTCGCCTTTTCCGATTGGAATCTACGTGAACATCGATCGGAGCGTAGAATGGGCTAATGGGCTAATGGGCCAAAGTGTCGGCACCTTGGCGAATCGAATTTCCGAAGATTGGCGATGGAACGAATAGGGCGGCGCGCCGAGGAAAGAAGCGCAACGAAGTGGCGGGGGGTTAAGGGAAGAAGAGCAGGAGGGAGAGAGTGGCACGCGTCGAGGTTGAGGGGGGTACGGAGGGAGGTGAGCGGCGCGACTGGGTTTCGGAGCAGCGGTGCAGCGGTGCAGCGCTCGGTATCCCCCGAGGTAGAGAGTGGCGATGAGAGAGGCGAAGCGTGCGAGCCATCAGGGCCGTACGCTGCAGAGCACGCGACACGCGTTCCGGGAGCCACGGTTCACGCGCGACCTTAACCCTTGCTTGCCTTAACTGGCACGGTTCGCGAGTGTCGGCGAGCGGCGCGAAACAGGCCACGCATCGTTTTCAATCCGAGCAACGGTGCCACATTTTAATTGAAAGTGCCTGTAGTGTTTTTAGTGTCCCTCGAGCACACGGTATGCCTATACGCACATTGTACGTATAATAATGTTAGGCGAGAACGGTGTTCGAGCCCGCTCTCCCGAGTGAAGAGAGACTAAAATATGCGCTCGACTAGGTGTTTGCGTTTAAAGCAGGTAGGAAAGGTCGAGTCGAAGAGACGCGGCCAAGATAAATGAAGGCTGGACAGCTGCAGGTTGATCCACTGCGTCGCTGGAAGCCAGAATCCGCCCCGCTTCTCGGAAGGCACGCTTAAAAGTAGCGGGCAGAAATCAGTAGCCGTTGTTTCAACGTGTTTGCGTTGACGCGTTACCTGCAACTCGGGCTAACCGCAACCGTAAGCCGAAGAACGAGGACGAAACCTCCGTGGTGGTTCGTGGAGGTTCGTGGAGGTTCGTGGAGGTTCGTGGAGGTTCGTTGAGGTTCGCGGAGAACGAAGAGCGAGAAGAGCGAGAGTGGAACGGGACAGAATGGTCGAGTTGGCAATAGGGTGGGAGCGGAGGATACGAGGGCGGATCGAGAAGGACGTCGAAATAGAACGGGAAAGATGGTTGGAATGAAGGGTGAAGCCGAAACAGTGAGCGGAGTTGTCCCCTGCATCAACAGTTGCAAGCTACAAAGTGTTGGAGAGAGAGAAAGAGAGAGGGCGAAACGCGTACGCAAGTTGCCGGTGCGTTTACAAACTCCAGTGGAGTATGTAATCGCTGCCGCACAGTTGGTCTAATCTAATCCAACTGCTCGTGCACCTCGCGGAAAAACATCGGCCAAGCGAATTCGTTTATCTCAGGTTCGCCGAGAGGCGCCGATGCGTACACTCGACCTATTTTCGAGTCGTCTCCCTCGAAATCGGAACCGGCCGCTTGGCGTTAGGTGAAGCTTGCCTGCGGCTCATCTTCTCTAGTAGAATCGCCCCGCAGTCGGAGTTGTATCGCAATTTTTACCGCACCCTGTATATTCCCATATGTTGACGGAGAAACGAGGAGGGACCGTGGCGAGTGCGGCGGCAGAAAGATAGCGAGGGGAAATGAGCTCAGCAGTGAAAGGGGTGCAGATAGGAGGCTAGGGACCGTTGCTTGGAACGAGCAAGCTTGCTTCGAGACTGGCAAGGGGGTGCGGGGAATGGCGGGGCGGCTAGTGGGTGGCAGTCGAGTCGAGTCGAGCCGAGCACGAAACGATAGGGGAAATCAGTCGCGGTTCGAGTACCGCCACGTGTGCACGTGAGCGGCTGTGCTCGTCTTCTCGGTGAGCCTCTATCTCGCTTCCATCTCGAACGACGCGACGCACCACAGTCGTTCTTCCTCCAACTTCTCCTCCTCCTTTGCCTCTGCCTCGTCCACGCGTTCCGCAAGCCCCTGTCCGAAATAAACACGATATGTACATCGTGTTCTCGGAATTTCGACAGACAGCAAAAATCTCGACCTTCCAGCGGTTTTAGACGTTTTACAGGCCTTTCGAAAAACCTGCGACGTTCCAAGGGACGGCTGCGCGCCGATCTCACCTGGTGAACGGGGACAGGGGACCTGGCACCGTCGCCAGGCCAATCGGGACCACCGATGTAAACAGAGACGAGAGTCCCCGGTGGTCGGTGACTCCCGATACGCTTTATCTTTCTCTCTCCCTCTCCCTCTCCCTCTCCCTCTCCCTCTCCCACTCCCACTCCCTCTATACGTCTATACAATGTGCACAGATATTTAAATATACATATGTGTATATCTCCTCCCACTCCAAAACACTTATCTCTCTCCGTCGTTGTTGCTCGCATAACGAAAGGACGTTGGAGATAATCCGTAGCGAGCGGTTGTTCGAGGGGAAAGCTTCACTTTGTTATACAGTTTTCAATTGTCATTCGACGGCAGAGAGAATTGTGCGCGCAACTAGGCGGCCGCGTTGACACGAGCTCGAGTTGTTGTTACTTTTCTGACCGATCGAACGTGAAAATAGGTGCAGTTTTGGAGCGCGGTAAAGCGCCAGTGCGAAAGTGAGGGAAGATACATACATACACAGATATCTGTCGGTGGTACTGTCCAATTACCGATCGCGATCGCTGTGCTTGGATCGAACGAAGGGAGGATCGAGATGCTCGACTTCGAGCAGCAATCGAATCAGGCACAGGCGTTGGCTTCGTCGGACGAGGACTGGCACCTGCTCGAGGGTGAGTGCGCGACCTTGGCAATTTTTCTATCCCCCTGGCTTGGGCATCTTCGCACGCCGGCGACGAGGGCAGTGGCGTCGACGGGTAAACCGGTGCAACACCTGCCGACGTACCTGCCGACGAGGTTGATGGATCGGCGAGCGTATCGCAGGTGCGCTGCTCTTGCGCTCGGTAACCCCTGAAAGCGTCGTTCGTTCCAAGTTAATCGAATTCGACGCGCTACGGATTAACATTAATCCAACTCGTAGCGCAACGTTTGCTGGGTAGGTGACCAGCACGCTCCTAATTCGCCAACAGCTGTCTCTGTTTGGCACGCGTGGCTGTGATTTTGCGAACAACAGGATAAAGAGCACAGTGCACGCGTAACATTTACGCGGTCGAATGGGAGGCGGTACGCAACAGCTGTGCGACGCTTTTGCCCGTACAGAATGTGAACGACGCGACGCGACGCGACGTTTTTAAAAGAGCAGCTGCTTTCCGGATCGGCATCCCGACTTTCTTTGTCCCTTCTTCTGGCTGCCGGCTACAAGAACGGCCGGAGTCACGTTCACGACTTTCGTTGCTTGCGAACAGGATTAATGTACATACATACATACAGCACGTTTAGCCACTTGGCGTTGCGTGAAGCACAGCATGCGACTCGCGGTGTTGTAGCAAATTGCGTATTCGGTATTCCGCTACGCGTTACACGCGTCCTGCTGTACTCGTGCTGCATTTTCAAGCGCAGAATAATAGAGGCGAGGAGATTGGAAAAATTGAAGGGGAAGAAAAGTGAAAGGAACGAAGTATGTTTCTCTAGAATGTAGAATGTAGAATGTAGAATGTAGAATGTAGAATGTAGAATGTAGAATCTAGAGAACGACGTGTTCCTGGTGCGCTTGGAACGCGCATCGGCCGGCGCGTACACCGCAGTGCACGACTCGCACCTGTTTCGCAGCGCCGAAATGTTTCACCTGGTCGTTGGAAATTTTTAATCGGCGTCTCGCCGATGCGACGCGCCAAAGATATCGATTGAAATATAGTTGGGGATGTTGGGTTTGTTTTCGCTGGGTCATCGAGTCTCAAAGGCATTGGCCCAATTGGCGAGTGAGGCTGTATCTACGCACGCGTTTCGACCGCGGTCGCGTCCCAAGGACCTCCGTCGGAGTTCGTTCACTCTTGGACGGTTTATCGATAGCTCGGAAATTTCGCAGCCTTCCGTGTCTTCCTACAGTTTTCCATCGCAACTCCGCTATCGATTTGCCTTTCCCTCCCCGATGATTTTGCGAATCAAAGTGTACGTATGTATATCGTTATCGTAATGACCGAGGCACAGGCGGAACGCTTTGCCTCCGTTTCCGCGGATGAAGACCGTTTACATCGTTGGCGGGGTTGAATTTTGTCCGCGCGGTAAGCTTTCACCGACGGAACTCTGATGAAAAATTTGCAACCGCGTTGGGGAAGCTGCGATAGAAGCGAAGAGGAACGGTGGCAGAGCGCGGCGAGGAAAGGGAGGGACAGCACTGCGGCAGAGAACTGGTCCAGGTGGAAGGTCGATACTACCGGAGAGCGTGATCCGCCTTGAATATTCTCCGGCATAGAATTGCTATGTTTCGCGACACGTTTTCGGACTTTCGCACAGCTGTACAGGTAGCTCCGGTGTAGCCGGCGGCCGACCAAACCCGTTACAATTATCTACGGTGCGCGCAAACGCAAACGTAGATTGTAATTTTCATTCGGAGCTTCCAGGGGCGTAGACGTATGAATACGAAATACACGTTTCCATATAGAGAATGTCGATGACATTGAAATCGGTCCGCGTGGAAGCGAAATCGCGGCTCGGCCTTCGACTCTGGCCGTTTCTCTTTACCTCGAAAGCGAATAGTGCAGAGATTCGTGGGAAAAGATGCGACAAAAACGCGCAAGATTTTCCCTTTCGTTGAGATGGAAGGCGAATAGTTTTGCTGTCGGACCGAAGCTGCAGAAAGCAGCGCTGCTTGCGACTGCGGAACGTATCGTTGATCGATACTTTGGTCGATTATGGAGCGAAGCGATGCGGTGGTCTAATCGTTGGATTCGACGGCAATGGAAATGGGAAGGCTGACGACACAAAGAAACGGACGCAAGGCTCTCTCCATTGCACTGCAAGTGGCGAGGAACGCGGGCATATTCCCCGTCACTCGGCATGGCAGCGCGTCACCGTTCGGGCCTGGAATTGTGGCACGTGTGGCTCGCGCGACTCGCGCGTCGCTAAAAACGATCAAACGGTTGATAATATTCGCGGTCAGGTGAATATAATATCAGGCGAGATTGTATTTGATCGCGCTGCGCGTGGTGCGTTGGAGGAGTGGGTGAATGCGGCATGCACGAATACATCGATCCGGACGGTGAACCCTACGCCCTGCAAATTTCCGGACGCATTCTGATCCTAAATTCGACGTAGCTCGGGGCAGATTAGCGTTGTCGAGCGAGCTCCGCGATCGATATCCTCGGCATGCCCAAATGCCTTACAGCATGGCCTATCGATTTGCACCTCCGCGTCTCTGTCCCGTGGCGTCGCGTCGCGTTACACGGACACAGTAAACGTATGTAGCTGGCCGTTCCCTATGCCCCGCGTTCGTCGGCGATCTAAGTAATATCGCCTCGCTAACCTTGGATCGACCAGGCAGCGACGCGTCCATTCCTTCGACTGAATTCCCTGAAACGTTAGTAGCCGATTGAAAGTTCCCTCCCTCGCGGATGCTTGGCGGGCCGAGTGAAAGTTGTCGAATCGATGGTCGATCGGCCGCTCGACGAGCGCGGTTGCGACCGTGGGTGAATGGCGTAACCGGAGGGCGAGCTGCCTCGCGATTACAATTAACGCCGGGTGGAAAGTATAAAAGAATCGCGCAACGAAGAGCGTTGAGCGGGCAAGTAGTAGCTTGGATGCTTATCGCCGAGTCGGAATAGCTAAGCGAGTGGCGAAACGATTCCTCCGGTTCGGCCTTGCGTCGTCTGCCGCGATCGATAAGGGGACTAGTCTAGCAGTGACGTACACTACACATGTACTATGTATCGTAAGATCCGCAGCTCTGCTAGCAGCGAGCATTTTCTAGCGTCAAAGCGAATCCATAATTGCATTCGCATGGGCAATGAATCGGGACGACCTACTACGTTCCGCCAAATCCCTTTGCTACCCGTTTCACTTCCGTTTCCACGCCGACCGTCGCGGCACCGCTTCTCCCCCAAAAAACAGAGAGGCAGAAGTATAGAAACGTAGCAGTCCCTTTAATTGCAGGAAGGAAGTCGAGATCGGCAGCGCAAAATAGCGAATTACCGTCGGACGTCGAGGAGGGAGAAGAGCGCGGAATATCGATCGCTCTACGACTTGGCGACGATACGATATCTCGACCAGAGCGTGCAGCCGCAAAGCCGCGACTTTCCTTCGATTGTCTCGCACGGAGTGGAAACGGTGGCTCTATTGTTTATGGTCGGGTTTATCGCGACCCGCGCGATAAAGGGACGGCGAGGCACGAATCCCCATTAGCGTCAAGTACGTATGCAAGTACAGCGGGGCGAGACTTTGGCGCTTGACGGAGGCCGAACAGGGTCAGCTGATCGATCGGATTCACCGTGGCAGAGAGGCGGCACGAAATTCACTCCCTCGGACGTGGCTTCGACGAATGCCTCGAATTACTTGGAACGGTGTCGCGTAACATCTCCAAGCCATTCCTCCGCTCCGCGCCGCCGCTCTCGATCCTTGACGAATCGAAAACGAAAAAGGTGCAAAGGTTCGAGGGGACGTCTCGCGACCGAAATGTTGTCCAAGTTGAAAAGGACTCGATCGGAGAAATGTTTGCACGCGTAACGGGCGGATCTTGAATTTTCTACCTGGATTACGAGAGATACCGTAAGCAGGTTGACGCGGCTGGCTCCCTCCGCGATATCGATTCCGCGCTCGCGCGTCGTCGCAAAACGCGGCGAAACTTGGGAGATGATCGCGCTGGCGGAATACAGGCAGGTGCGTAGGATGGGGTCAGGGGCCCGTTTTACTCGGATTCACGGACAAGGTCCGGGAAACGGTGTCACGGTTGCCTTCGAAACTGTATCGACTTTGTTCGTTGCACACGCCTTATCGTAGCTTATTCGCGTAGATAACGCGAGAAGGTTAGCATATTTTTCCTGCGCAATACGGCCAGCAGAGTGGAAACGTTCTCAGAAACTGACGAACCACCTGGGCAGGTCGAGTTGTCTCGTTCCTACGAAACGGAGCCGCGACAAGTCGCGCCGAGCTACGCGTGCTACGCGTGCGACGCGAGACGCGAGAAGCGTTGCGCCATTAGATAATTAGGCGACGATTCAGCAGGATGATTTAGAATTTGGCCTGGAGAGAGAATTTGGATGGACGGCGAAGGACGGCCAGGGAGTGGCCGAGGACACGCAAGCTCGAAAACGATCGCGCCTAGTGGATCGGGGCCGCGTATTTCCGCTCCTCTTGCACGCGCCTGCTCTAACCTCGATTCTTCTATACCTTCTGTACGCGATCGCCGGGTGTGCATCGGAGGATAAGAATATCCGAATAGCGGGACAAAGTGTAGCGGGCAAAGTTTCACGGTTCTCGTTGGAAACTGAGCGGGGAACGAAAATAGAATTATCTTCCAGCTGATCGTTGCCCTGACTAGCGATACGCGTTCGACCGGTGCCGGTGGTATCTAGTCGAAGGCACGGTACGCTCGGCGATGTCGCTTTTAATTCGGTAAGAAAGTGGGTTTCTGGGTCAGAGAGTGGTGCGGCACAGGGCCACGGAGCGGACGGCTTCGCGCGACTACATACATACTCGGGGAACGACTTTCTTCCTTCTTCTTTATTCTGGCCAGTGCCGCACTCTTCTACTCGACAGTTTCCCGCCAAACAATAGCTCGAGGGAAAACTTGATCTCGCTGCCTTTCGTCCCATGCGTCCCATGCGTTCCACGCGGTTCGCTGGGATCGGCACATTTTTGCCGCGAGAGCGAAAGTTTGCGGGCTTCGATGGACCCAGCCTTACGTAAGTTTCACGCAATGGTATTACATATGTCCATAGAACTTTTAGCCGATGCGACGCCGTGCTCGCTCGTGTATGGGTCGCGCCAATTCATGAAATTAATGAACGCGAACGGGGAATGTCGAAAGGTAGGGAAAGGTAGGGTTTGGAAATTGGCGGGCTTGAAATGAACGGAGAGACGTGTAGCTGTGCTGTGCGAGGACAGCTGCGTAGGACAGGAATGTCGTGTGTTGGCAAATGAATAGTGACGTGACTGGCGTGGATTGGCACTCTTGGCATTGAGAGAGGCGCGCGCGTGTCAACTGTGCATCGCTCGGCCTGCTTTCCCGCTTCGACCGACGCGACGACGTCGTCGTTCTGGACGACGTTGAGCAAGCGTCGTTCAACCGCGCCTCGAAACGCGACCGATCGCGTGTTGATCGAATGCTCGAATGCTCGAATGCTCGAATGCTCGAAAGGATGGAAATTTCGAGCATCCGAAAAACTCGGACAAACTCTGGCTCCTGCGGAACGAAGGTCTCGACGGTTTCCAGTTGCTCGCGGCAGTCCTCGCTCGAGGTACTTCCTCCGTGGCTGGCTATTTTCGGCGTTTGAGGCGCGTCAGGGGGAAATCCGTAGGGAAACAGGAAATATCTTTCCGAATTGTACGTTTACGGGTATATAACGCATCTGCGAGGTCGTTAACAATTTAGAGGACGTCGGGCGACGAAGGAGACACCCCGTAGACTATCGATCGGTTTTTCGGTAGCCCCAAGGCCAGCGTGGATAGAATAGGTCCGTACCGGCCGACGAGCTTTCGAAGAAGGTCGTCGATAGGAAGGGCTCCGCATCTCTGAAATTGATCGAGGCAAGAGCCGCGATTGAGATCCCTCGCAATCAGCGGCTTCGCGAATTCGGAGCGAAACGCAGCGCAACGCAACGCAACGCAACGCAACGCAGAAAAGAAAGAAGGAACCGAGACGAGCGAGAGCACGAGGTGAAAAGGGCTTTGGAGCAGGGTGAAGCAGGCAAGAGAGCAGCTAACCAGCTGTTTCCTCGTGTGACGTCAGGCAGGTGCCACTCGAGCGTCGAAGGATGGTGGGGACAGGATCCACTCTCTAGAGTCTAGTGGAATCCGAATGCTGCTTTCCGTCGTGCTTCCGTGCATGGACAGCTTGCTTTGAATTACGTTCGACGCTGCACTCTGTCCTCTTCGGAGGAAAAGTTTTCGTCGGGCACCTCGCCACTCCGGAGCTTCGTCTCGCCCCGCGCATTTAGCTGACCGAGCTATCCGAGCGCATTGTTGTCATTGTCCCGAGAGTGGGATGGAAAGGCAGAAACGAGGGCCTACGCGTCCATATTGGCGTCCATATTGGCGTCCATATTGGCGTCCAGTTCGGATCGGTCCGTTCGAGCTATTTTAGCACCTGCTCCGCGAAACCTCGCGTTTACCCTATAATCAGCCGGACGCTAATTTCACTCCCTATCCTCCTTCCCTGCAATGTTGTACACCGAAATCCGCCTGAACAGGCGTCAGAGTGCTCGGCGGGCAGACGCCGACGAAGGTGAGGAGCAAAGCGATCCAAAAATAAGTCAACGCTGCCGCCGAAAATAAAGACGGGTGCAGCAGTGCGCTTAACCGTTTCGGAGCATCGGTTTTCGACCTAATAGCAAGCCTAATAGGCTGTAAACGACGACGTTTGCAACCTTGCACGCTGGATCGAGATGCATCTACCTCTCGACCCGGTTCCGCGTCGACCGATAAAGTCGCTGGAGTTGTAGAAACGCGGCCCGCGATACTTGCACCCAGCCAGCCGAGTTGGAAAGCATTGGAAAGCATTGGAAAAGCCGAGAAACTATGCAGAAGGAGGCGAGTTGCGGCGAACAAGTTGGACATGCGTGTCGCAAGCGACCGGGCGCTCGGTGCTCCGCGACATTCGACTCGAGTCGGTTACGCAATCGCAACTTTAGCGATAGCTCGATGGGATCGATCATCGACCGATTGGCTGACCGAACAATTATGCTTTCGTAACGACCAAGTCGGAGCGAACTTTCACCTCCTTCCGTTTCTCAGAGTCGCGGAGTCGCGGAGTCGCGGAGTCGCGGAGTCGTGGCCCCCAGATCCTTCCTCGACTGGGTAAGGCGCCACGCGTCGGGTCCCGTTCGCGATCGATGCACTTTGACTCTGAAATTCTCAGCCGTTCCATCGGCGAAGAGGATGGAAACGTCCCGCGGCAACTTTTCCTCGGAATCGATCTTCCCGGCCGCGGCGTCGCGCCATCGGCGCCTACATATGGCAGCACCGTCCTCCTTCCTCCGTTTTCTCCTCTGTATATTCCTCCACCTTTGCAACCGTACCAAAGTAATCCGATTACCGGGCCAAGCTGGTCTTTAAAGGGCGCCCTGGAAACGGGACAAGGGCGGGAAAAAGCAGAGCTCCTTGCACCCTTTCGCTCGCCGCTACTTTACCTCCGATTCGACGCGAACCTTCGCCCGCAGCTCAGCTCCGCCGAATTAGACACGCGTATATACCTGCGACGGAATTTCCAGCGCATCGACGCGACGCTACCTGACGAGTCGTTGGCCGATCGTTGGCCGATCGTTGGCCGATCGTTGGCCGATCGTTGGCCGAAATCAAACATGCACCGGTACTGCATACTAGTAGGCTGCATCTAGGAAGAAAAAGTAAACGCGCTTGCCAACATTGGCGAACGGTGTCACTTCGTATCGATAGATCACCGATGGGAGCGTCTGGTATCTGGACAGGATGCGCGTACAGAATTTTCGAGCGCGCTGAAAATCGATCTGCCCTCCTCCTACCCTCGAGCGAACCGGCTGTTCACCGTTCACTGTTCGCAGATTGCCGGTCCACATGGACGCGCCGAGCAGCGCAACTGCGTGGCTGTGCACTCGTGCAGGCCGCACGAGCCGAGGCACGGAAGCAATAGAGAAACGAATAGTCGTAAACAAAGAGGGAAGAGGGGACAGCGCAGCGGCGCGCAGCGGCGCGGCAGGAGGGCGAGAGGAGACAGGTAGAATCGATGAACGAGAAGGAGCAACGTGTAACGTAACGGGGGCGAAAGAGAAGGAACGAGCGGAAACGGGGGACGAGTAAGTTACACGCTCGCAATAGGCGGAGGAAGGAGATGAGAGACCGGGTTGCCGAGCGAACCGGAAGGGTAGAAAAGATACGAGGTGGTGTCGGTGAATGGGCCGCAAGAAAAGAGTGGGCGCGTGCGATGCATTAGGAATATCGAGGAGAAGAGTGGTGACGCGTTCCGAATTTCTCGCTTCCCTGCTTTGCCCGTTCGTTCGCCGGACTCTGAGGACTATAGGTTCGGGACGATCCTACGGGCCTGCTCGTCGCTGAATCTTCTCGTTTGTCAACCCCGTGAAATCCTCGAGTGTATCGTGCGAGGCAATTTCGGGGCACGCACTCATGGACGCCACGTTTATCGCGATCGTGTAGAACGCACGCACGTGCGTACGTGTGCAACGATTTCGAATGCGAAGCAACACGTATGGCCTCGAGCGCATTATCCGTGCAGCGAAGATGGAAGATCGAGAGTGGGAAGAAAAGTAGGGCAAAGCTGTCCAGAGGCCCTGGAAATTTCCGAGGAAGGGCCGTAACGAGCTCGTGCCTATGCGGGGCTCGTTTTCTTCTGGCCACAGGCGAGCATCTATGTACATATGTATGTATCTCGTTGCTAGGAAATTGTGTAACGCGATTTCAACCTCTCGATCTCCCGCCGAGCGCGACTCCAAGACTCGAAGGGAGGAGAGCAGTTTCGACTGCCAAGCAATCGCAACGTCTACCGTTCGATCCGGCGCTGCATTCGATAGAATACGTGCCTCTGGTACGCGCTCCATTCTTTCCTTTCATCTTTACGCTCCTCACTTTTGCGTACATTTTCACTGCGCCCTGCTATCTATCGGGCAGTCCCCTTAGAAGATCTGCCAAGAGAACTGCACACGTACAGTTGTGTACGGCACCCTCCCGCATTTTCGCCAAGGTATACCTAGGTATACTCCGAGGTGGTAGTGGTCGACAAGTTCCCGTTCGATTCTCCGATTAACATTATACATACGTATACATACGCCGAAGCGAAGAACAACGGCGCGAACGAGAGAGAATAACGGAGCAAGTGGGGAGTCACGAGGGCTGCGCTAATGCTTTTCCCTTAATCGTTGAGAGACCGGATCGCTTTCATTTTCGTTCGGTCGATTGTCCTAGACGACGGCGACGCCGGCAATCCTCCACGAGAATCGTTCGCGCTCGATGCGCACTCCATTTCGATCTTCTCCTGTTCGCCGACAGGAACGGCCGGTCGGCGGAGTTTGTCGTTGGATCCGGCCAACGAACGAGCAGGTGCTGACGAATTCTCGAGGCACAGCCGTAGTTTGCAGAAGCTTGAGAAAAATCGGAGAGACTGCTTGGCTGGCACGCACCACGCGTAGCCGAACGATATTTCACGTGTGACGTTTGCACAAAACCGCACGGTGCATTATCGTATCGCATTACGCTACTTGGACGAGCGTGCATCTACTAAATTCCACGTATGCCATCGGGTATGTCGTACCCTTCCTGTATTCCTATCTGCCGTTAAATCGGCCGGTTCGTTTAGCGCGCACTACTCTCTACGTAGATATGGATTCGCCGCGGAAATCGTTGCTCTCGTTTCGCGGACTGCGACGGAAGCAATGGCGGCGATTTTCCGACCGAGGACAAACCTGGGGAATCAGGTGCGACGCGACGCGCCGATTAAATATA
Source organism: Nomada ferruginata (assembly GCA_963583965.1). Lineage (NCBI taxonomy): Eukaryota > Metazoa > Arthropoda > Insecta > Hymenoptera > Apidae > Nomada > Nomada ferruginata. Next base: position 17,914,943 of record OY757219.1, on the reverse strand, counting down.
GACTTGGTATTAGCGCGTATGATTGCTCGGGCGTTGATGCGCCGCGAAAACCCAGAGACCATAAAACGAGCCACTCGACGCTCCCCTAGTTCGTTTAACCCTACCCCCACCTCATACCCACCACGACGCGTGAACCTCGCACCTGTTCGTCGCGACGATCAGAGGTGGGCTCGGGCCCAGTGGCTTTCGTGAGAAACAAGGTGGCGATTTGGATTTCGATGGTGAAACTCGTGCGAGCGGCCTGTCGGAGAAAAGTCGTGCTCCATCTCGTGCGCCGAAGGACGCGTACGCCGTACGGGTTCGAGCAGGTGATACAGAATATAGAGGGGAGCCGTGACGTAGGGCGTAGGGGAAACGAGCGTGGAAGAATCGCGGATCGAGGCTGGGTAGATGGTCGGCTCGGCGAAGAGGTAGAAAGGGTGCACGATAGGAGGAGGACGAGGAGCGTGTCGTAGCTGCGCGACGCTCGGTCGGGAATCTCCGCATCGCGAGCCCCACGATCGGTCGGAGTCGGGTAGCGTACGCGCTCAACGCTCAGTCGTGCTCCGACCTCGCTAGTGCACAATAATCGGTTGGGAGCTCTCGGGTAAGGTACCGCGCAGTGTTTTCCTCTTCCGTCGCACTTACACACTTACACACGTACACGACATCTCTCTTTCGCACCTTACCCTTTAAAAGCCGGACTCTCTCTGGACACGCCGAGTAAGAGGTGCGCGTAGAATTATCGGCGAGTATAAAGTGTCGCGTGCGAGCCGAGATATAGGGATAGAGAGAGAGGGAGGAAAACTGTTTCACAACAGTACGACGGTACAGTGCAACGATATAGCGGTAAAGTGGTGTGTCGCGGCCGACGATAATAACGCGTCCAGTAAAAGTGCGATAGTAGCAGCAACGAAGGGACGCCCGGTCTAACGTGCTCCGATTAACTTGGTTCCGTTAGTCAGCCGAGTGTGTGGCAAAGCTGAGAGTGCCTGCGAGAGCAGGAAGAAAGAACAAAGAAGCGACGTCCTCTGCCAGTCGGCGGAAGCAGGGTCCCCTCCGGAGCCTCTCTTCTCTGTCTCGTCATCCCTTTCTCCGTGGATTCTCATCTCGGTGTCCTCTTGCTCCGTCCAGCTGTCCGTCGTGTTCCCCCTCTCTTCTCGTCTCAATCATCGTCGGCGTCGGCTGGACAGCTACGACGAGGACGTGCTTTCGTCTCGAGGTAAAGTGATTTTGTATTACGTCACGAAAGCTGTGTCAAGTTGAGAAACCTCCATTGACACGCGTCACCCATTTCTTCCTCTACTCGCCCTCTCACCCCTCCGCAGCTGAAGCTTCTTTTTCCCCTCTCGCAGCGTCGAGTACAGCGCGTGACGATCTTGCGACAGGCAATCAACTAATTGTAAGCACTAACCAATTAACCAACTAAGCAACGACCACGCGCAGTATCCTACCGTCGACGGATGGCTTTAGGGATTAAAGGCTAGGAAGCAAGGCTCGCGTAACAGGATTGTAACAGGATTGTAACAGAATTGTAACAGAATTGTAACAGAATTGTAACAGAATTGTAACAGAATTGTAACAGAATTTTCGACAAAAGGAAATGAAATGTTCCGCGATGTACGGGCTCGGAACGCATACGTGGACGCGGTGGTTGGAAAAATGACTTGGCTAGCGTTTCGTCCAAGCTGTATCTGGCGTCGCGGCGTGGAAACGGTTCGATATATCGTTGCGGTCGCGGCATATCTAAATAGTCCACAGCCTTCGATTTATCGCGTTCAGCGGCTACGTACTTGCTTACCCGCTATCGATTTTCTCGCCCTTGAAATTTCAAGTCGTTGCGTGCGATCTTGACCACGTATGCATATGTATGAAAAAAATAAAAGCTCTGGCCAAACTATACGTATGAGCGTGTAATTTTGGCGTACCGATACGATCGATGGACGGAGGGTAGGTACATAGTTTGACGATCACGAGCAAATATAAATGCGGTAGACTAGAAACGAGGGGTGAGGTCGGTTTCTCCAAGCAACCCTCCTCGATGGAAGCCCAACTGTTTCTGCAGCTCCGCTACGAGTAGGACAGCCCCGTCCCCAATCACTTTTCTTCCTCACTTTTCGTTCTTCACGTTCGAGGACGGGCCCGAAAAATGGCCGGCGCGGCGAATTTGCCGCTTTCCTGCTAACGCAGAAACCAGCGGAATCTTTTCGTGCGGTTCGAAGCGTGCCGCGGCGAACTTGAACCCCGGTTTAAACTCCCGACGATATACGAGAGATATGTATACGTAAGCATACACATATGCATATTTACAATACCTGTTCGGAGTACTCTCCAAGGGTTACGCGACGCATCTGTTCCGGCTAGTAGACTGACGCGAGCTCCGAGACGCGCGAGGGGATCTAGAGTCTAAACAACGCGTTGCAACGGTATACATATACATATTATGGATCCCGCATACCAGATATCCGTTTAATTACCACCTGGCTTGCGAAAGGTATCTTCTGCAAGCGATTGCAAAAGAAGCAAAGAACAATGGCCTGGCCTCGTCCAATTAGGGAGACGAAAATGTCGTTTCAACGCGAAAACCGTGCTCCTCCATTTTCTCATTCGTCCAGCCGTAGAAATATGCATGCACGACTCGTTTGCGCGGCTCGCGATAATAGCAATGGCATTTCGGAGCACGTGGAGCGTCGATTTCCTTTTAATCTGCGGGCGAGAAACTCGTGCACCGTTCGGCGCATGAGAAAATCTCTGCGTCGCGTCGGTTGCTTGCACTAGAAGGTAGAGGACGTTTTGTAGAATCGCGCAGCCCTGTCAGTGGGGTGGAAAGTAGAAAGAGTTGGTCCGGCAACGCTATCGCGATTAGCTCTACGAAATATGTAGTCGATAAAAAGAGGGAAGAGTCGACTCGGGATACAAGCTTGCACTTTTATCGCGATCGATACGTTTTTCCTTCCACCGTGCGACGTTTCACGCTTTCTAGGCAACCGAGAAAACGATCGAACGGTGCACAGCGCACAGGTTGCAACTATTGCAAGCTACGTTCCTGCCGCGGCGCCTTGTCCGGTCGCGAGGAGTATACGTTTCTCGGACTTGCGAGGAGCGCGAAGAAACGAGAACCCGTTAGAAACTGTTGGATGCTCTTCTTGCAATGCATTGCAAGAACGTCGCAAACGATCGTAGATACTCGCCGCTGCCGCTGGAACATAATATGTAAGCTTCCTCGTGCTTGCTTGCGTGCGTGCACTGCTATATGTCTCTGTATCGTGTACCCCTTTCGAGGCGATCCGAGTCGGTCCGAGTAGTACGTACATATGTAAGTACGTAAGTACATAGTTGGCAAGCGCGTCGAAAGAAGAGCGATGGCAGCGTGAAAGTAAAGAAAGTGGGCCGCTCGAAGTAGCGCTGAATCCGGTACAGCGTCGCCCTCCCTTTTCCACCATCCGTTCGACCGATTCCGCTCGGATAATCAGCCTCAACTACGTTTCCCTCTGGCAATCTTGTTCCTAGGGAATCGGCCATCCTGTCTATCGCTTTAAAAATCGCTTTTCTCGCCCCGCTCGAAGCGTTTCGACGCGACAACACGCAAACGTAGGAAACTCGTTGGGGATTTGTGTGAAACTTCGGTAAGCAATACGCGCGGCGTATCGCGTGGCAATTTCTCACGGACTCCTATCGATTACCGATAGAAACACCCCGCGAAATATCGTGACTGTCGGAAAAAGCTGGACCGTGGCCAATATCAGCGAGGACGGTTCGACTAAAGTCGCGCGCGTTCGGATTATCGGACGATATTATCGATTCGACCCGACAACAACATTGGAGGCAATGCCGCGCAATTAAAATATCGACGCGGGTCACCGTCGATTCGCATTTCCACGCATCCCGTCTCACGGACATTCTGGCCGTTTGGAAGCGGCAACGTACAGGGCAACGTCTTCCCTGTAGAAAATTCTCACCTGCCGCGCGGGAAGGAGGCATAATTGTCGCAGTGCGAGGTGGATCGTACGCTTTCGGGACTCTCGCGAAAGCCATTTCCTACTAATCGTGCAAACTGTACAGACTGTTTGTCGATGTTATGTACTCGTCGAACGAGCAAGCAGCGAGGAAGCAGCGTGAAATGTTTTACCACCGCTGCAGCGGTGCAGCGCGCCGTACCTGGCTTCTCTCTTGAAAGAAAATCGTCGGGGAATGGATTAGTTGGCACGATTCCACTATCGGATGGCTTCTCGAGAATCGCCAACATCATTTTCTTCTCCCAAGCTATGCGCGACGAAATAATACTATGACTTTGTCTTGTACTCGGAGTACTGGAGAATTTGCGTCGCACGAGTATCCATATATGTATAGTACATACTACGACCATTCCCATACCTATGTGGAATACGTACCCATCTTTACGATCGAGTTCCCGCGCGTACTTTGCTCCTGCGATGTCGAGCCCTTTTTTCTATTAAAAAGGATACCGGAAAACTGTTGCACTTAATTATAAAATGCTAGGATTTGCTGCTCCGAAATAATCGCGTCGGTTAATCGATTCGCCGGGTTTTCATTCGCGACCGTAAGTTTCGGGCGAAAAGCAATATCGGTTAATTCGCAATCGAACTCGCAGGAAATTACATTCGACGCAGATATGTTGGCGAGGTGCTCTCCAACTATGTATGTACATATGCATGTATGAATGTGCATACACGAATCGACTGAAACGGTCGGCTCGAGCTGCTCGTTCTTTCCACCTGTCCAACAGTTTTTTCCAAAGCCCATTTTCACCCAGCTTTCATCCCTTCTTCGCCGACTGTGTAATTCGCAAAGCTTTCGCATCGTCGCTGTTCAAAGGTTAACGGGAAATTAAACTCTGTTGCGTCGCTATTAGAATCCGATCTTCCTTCTTCCATCGCGTTCCTTACTGGAACGCGATGCGTCGAAACGCGCAATCGGTCCGCTCATTTCGAACTTGCGCGCACAAAAGACGAACGGAGGAAAGCTGCGGGTTCCTTCTACCCTTTCGAAATCTAGAAAAATGTCCCAAGGATGCTCCTTCTTTTACGCGAGCACGCAGGGGATTTCCTTTTCTTCGATTCGGGGATACATATGTAATGTGTAGCCGGTCGCCGCGGTTTCTCAAGTTAGAAGGTTAACGTTTCAAGGTGGCGGGTCGTACATAAGAATAAGCGTAGGCAGAAGAAGGTTCGCAGCATGGACGGAGGTCGTGGGTGAACTTTCAGAGCCACTAGCGCGCGCCACGAAACTTGTGTTCGGCCCGGGTCAGCGTAAGTGATCGGAGCAAAGGTCGCGCGAATCGTGAACGCGATATAAATACGGTAATATAAAAATACCGTAGCGCGGCTAGATTAGCGAACAAGTGGCGCGTCGTTGCTGGAAAGTGAAATTCTTGTCGCTATCGCGTTCGAGCGTATCGAAAGCAGGAGCAAGTTTCACCGTAAAGTGCAAATCTGACCCCTCCCTCGCGTACGAGGGAGATGCGACCCACGGATACGGCACTGGCAGGCCCGGGATTTCTCGACTGGATGGTTACGGCGACTCGAAGCAAGTCTATTTAACGATGAAAGCCGTGCAGCATCCAGCGAGCATAGCGCAGAGAGAGAGAGAGGACAAGATTCCAGCGTGCAAAGAGGGAGAGATCCGCTGTAAATTTAGCAAACTGATCTCATTCTGTGGCGAATCCGTGGACGAAAATAGGAAATGGTGCCCTCGTAATCGGTGGCGAACGATTGGGCCGCCTTATCGGTATTGCAGAAATCTCGACGTGCCGGTGCGTGACATACACTTTGTACTCTCACTTTCATCGACTCGAAGCGATCGTTCTTCCACGACGCAGGTCTCGATATTCGAAATGAATCACATCGCGCTGATGTATACGCATCGGTATGTTTCAAGGGGGATGATACTTGAGACGCGTGCGCGATCGAATTTTCTTGCGAAAAGGGGTTAACAACCGGCATTCACAAGTACGTGCATGCACGCATGCAGAGGGAATGAGTTTCGAGCGACGACGAGTGCAGGACCGATAGCCGGTGGATAGCAGGTGGCGCAATCGAAATTTCGCGAGGGACTCCCACAATCACTGACCTTCCGCGACCCGACTGTGGACGTGTGCGTACCCTTTTAGTACAGTTAGTCGCATATTGCACTCTATAGAAATAAATGAAAGCAGATTATTTTGCAGCGTGGCAACGCTGAACGCGTTGCCGCCCTCGAGATTTGCTCGCGACACAGATTCCATCGGCTATCGACCAACTCGAGGACCGGATATCCCTGCGATGCGAAGCATCCCTCGCGACCGCAGAAATTCAAAGGAAGCCGAAAGCTTGGGCCTAGGCGGTTCGGGCATTTAGACGCGTGCACGTTCATTCGGCACGCGTTTCTTTCTTCCGTCGTCGCGCGTCGCATTGGCGTGGATGCAGGCTCGCGGATGCAAATGTCCATTACATCACGCTGATATGTACACGCGATGCAAGCGTGATTCAGGGAAATCCTGTTGGCGCTAACGTCATTAGCGTCGTGTTTGCCGCGAAAACGCGCGGATACTTATTTCCCGACCGCGAATCACCGTCGCTTCCTAAACGTACATATGTATACCTGCTTGGTACATACATACATGTACTGCGACACGGCAAGGCAGTACCTTTTCCGTCCCGCGCTTAAAGCGGAGCAATGTGATGTTGAATCGTCTGAAATTTGGAACTTATTGTCAGCCGTGAGGAAGCGTGCAGACTGCGCATTCCCGCCAGTCATAGTCGCGTTCCCGCCAATTACACATACATATGCACATGTACTTACGTACGTATATATACAATATATACGTGAAACTGCAGACTGTTGGTGCTCCTCCCGTGGCTAGCGAGAGCCTCGTTCAATCATCCTACTGTATTTATCATTCGTGTTTGCTTAATGGATTCTTTATGCATTTAATATTGAGCTTTCGTGGCGTGAATTTGGGAAACTAGGCAACTGCAAATCGCAGCTCGATATTAAATGAGCGCAAGGAATCGGCTCCATTCCCCGATCGGATGTCTCGTTTCCGTCGCATCGAGCGTATCGAGCGTATCGAGGAAGAATTGCAAAATGAGCGAGGCGAGTGCGTTGCATTGCGTTGCGGCACACTCGCGATCGTGTGCGCTGCACAAGGTGTCTAGGGGAAGAAGGGTTAGCCGACAATCGCCGTTTGTTTAGAAAAGTGGTAGGGTATAAACTGGTGGGGATACCATCTGCTCTTACAATTAGCTCTTAGTGCGATTGCCGTGTATTGTGTATCGATGTGGCTTTATGGAGCGCGGCAGGTTGCGCCAACAAAGTAAGCTTGCAGTCGTTAATGTCCCTACCGTGTAAAATTCGAGGCCGTTTCAGGCGGGATTCACAAAGTTCGGACCAAGCGATTCGACGGGCGAGAAATGCGCGGACAGTTGCGGAGAAGATTGCCATCGGATTGGTAGCGTTTTGTCGTTTGGCCGATTTTATTCGATTAAACGAACCCAAATGGATTCCAACTATTAATGGACATCCTTCAACTAATACATATTCCATTCAAAGACGTTAATCGTAGAGGCGCAGAGTGGTTCAACCGGACTGCGACAAAACCACATTTACCAACATTTCGATAGAGTTGGATAACAAGATAAAGTGATGATCATTTAGAATTCAGAGTGTATTTTGCGTTCTCGTATGTACGAGTGTGGGGTGTATGCATATGTATACGCGCGCGCACACACCCACATATATGCATACCGACGCTTGCACTCGCGTATTCACGATGGCTACAAAATTTCGTCCACATTTTTTTACCAGTTCAATCTTTCAACCTGTTGCGCCGTGCATATTCCTTCTCCTTTTATTTTATTCCGAGTGGATAATGGGGCGAATATGGTTTCGTAATGTCGAAAGTGACAAGTGAACAGTGAACGCAGATATTATTGTCGGTGTTGCGCGGTGCGATTGTTGTGCGATACGCGAAACAGCTACATTATACTTTATATAGGCACTTGCATGCATTTTTCGATGAAACATCGATCTTTATTGAGTAGGAAGATTCGCGGTACCGATCAATGCAACATCGGTGGAAAAGCAAAGTGCTTGGTGGCCCGCCTACAATTAATAAACTTGACAAACGCATCACTGGGTCGATTTAATTTTACGTAAGACTCGCTTGCTCTACTCTGACAATGCGCGTTGTACGCTACATAATACATAGCAGTGATAAGTATGTAATAACGGAATCTAGTCGCCTCTTAATATTTAATTATATTATTTCAGCGTTAGGGTCGTCATTGCCCGAAGCATCGATAGCGAAGCGTTTTTTAGATTCGTGTCATCGAGTATAGTCCTTGGTATAGCTTACGACTTACGAGAAAGTCGGTCTTCTAGCAAGAACCTACATACATAATTGCTTGCCGTTAGGAAACATACTTTCACGGCGGAATTACGTGAGTTTCTGGCAAACTAGTGTAATGTTACAGCTTAGATGAGTACCAATGGAAATCATTTTCACTCGTATATGTATATTATAGTAGCGCTTAGAAAATACAGAATCGATATTTCGTTGATTCTATCTAACGTATTTAGACGGTTCCGGTTCAGCGTATTTACGTAAATAGATAATTGATGAAAGCAGTATGTATGTAGTCGTTGTCAAGTGGCGCGGAATTGGAGAGCAAAGCGAGTACACAATTCTTTTCCGGTCTATTTTAAGATAGTAGCGCTCGTAAAACCTCCGCGGTTTTGTACCGCGCTTCTTGCTGATAACATGTCGCTGGAGTTGGTCGTGGCTTATTGTCGTGGCACGCGATAAATTGCTTAACAATCGTTTATAGTTTATACTTTGTAAGTTAATTCTTTATAGGGACAAAGTGCTTCTAAATATCAATCTTTTTTCGTTCTACGATCGTCTTCGCTTATCGCAATTCCCGGAGAAAGTTGTCCGAATTGTCACGGCCTATTTAGTACTTGCGCCTGCAATTTATACGGTGCTTTGTATCTACGCTTTTTTTTCTTTTGCCAATACCCTGTTACCCATACCCCATACCCCATACTCTATGCTCTGTACACACGCGATGGGTATGGATGTTTTACACTTATTTCGCGTTAGAGCCTAAAAAATCACGACCGATGCGAGGTCCGTCATAGCTGGAAAGACAGAAAAGTTGTAACCTTGGTGGAAAAGCGAACTTTCTATCAGCCTTGAAGAACGACTCGATCTTGATGAATCTTTGCCTTTCGTCCGCTCTATCTCAAGCGTATATCTTTATTTAGAAAGAATATCGTGGCATGCACAATGCGCATCCTTCGCGCACAGCTGCTTCTCTCATCACGATCCTTTCATTAGCGCAAACATTCATTTTCGTGGTATGCACGTAGAAAGCAAGTTTGTCGCTTAAAATGCTGATTCCATTGGTAATATGAAATTTGTATTATTGAAATGCAAGATTGTGGCTCTTTAGTCGTTCCGTTTGCGTTATCGGCCGCACACTGGGGAGGAGCGAAGCATAAGACACGATGGAAGTACATTAATTCGGATAAAATTCAGAGCGACGTCGATGGGTGACGCTTGGAAAAAGAAACTCGCCCGTTTCATTATTCGCGTCGAGTAAAAGTACTCTGGTTGGCTGTTGGCTGGCGCAATTAACGAGCTCCACCAGCTATTCTCGCTAGACTACCGTTCTTTTCTACCTGGACACGTTCGAACAGACGTATGGTTGCTTAGCTGTTCGCTATCGCGCAAATGTTGATATGTATCTCGTTTGAAGTGTTCGAATGAAAATAAAGCGACGGCCACTCTTGCATAACGTTGTCAATGACGCTCTATCGTAAAACCTATGAACGTGCATTAAATTGTTTATTACGCCGCGAACCCACTGTACAAAATTTCCCAAAAATCAAAGAATTCAAAAAGAAAGTAAAAAGAAGATAGACATTTCTTTCTCCTTTGTACGGTTTCTTTGTGTAAAAAGAGAAAGTGTTAGAATCTTCCTCATTGCCGATGTACGCGCGCGCGAGAGTGAGGCAAACGGTGTATGCATATGCATAGCGTGTAAGCAGCCCCGAGTGGGGACATATACGCGCATGCGCGAGTAGTACACACAGTCAATCGTGACGTCATGGGACACCGAGATAACACTTTTATCGCCGCGGACCTGTCATCGTCGTCGTCGTCGTCGTCGTCGTCGTCGTCGTCGTTGTCGTCGTTGTCGTTGTTGCGTCGTTGCGTCGTTGCGTCGTTGCGTTGTTGTGTTGTCGTTGGCGTGTCGTACGTACGTAAGTACGCACGTACGCACGTACGCCGCGTGACGCACAGTCGCGCAGTTCAGTTTGAGACGCCGAACGAGTATCACGCGTAGTACTGGCTCCGTTTTGTCGACCATTGCGCGAGTTCAAACACGACGCAAATGTTTCAGTGCGAACCAGAATTTCGTGACGTATTGTGACATATTCGTCGAGAGGCCACGGACACCTACCGTAGTCGAGAACTACTGTTGGAGTGGATTTCTGCTTTTCTATACTCGTGTCCCGCAGAGAAGCGTGGCAAGTGTAACGAGCGTACGAGCGGCGTTACAATTTGGCATAGCTCGAAACTTAGTGAGTTCTAACCCCCAACTTGCTGTTTTTTTTTCTTTATTCTTTATCAAAGTGCTAGTGCGCCACTTTGCTGAATACCATTGATTTTCATTGCGACCTTGTGGTAATCTCTCAGCAATATTCCTGAAAATTCTCATTTTTACGAGTCGTACAGCAACACAATGGAAACGAGCGTGAAACTGAGCACAGTGGAACGTAACCTACGACGAAGCTTTTGTTCCAATTGCAAATATGTACATTTATTCCGGTTCAATGCAAACGTCATATGCCTTTAGGTGTGAAAAAGTGCCCTATGAAAACAGTGGCCATAGTTATCGCTATCGGTAAAACAGATTCGCTGAAATCTAGTAGCAAATTAATTAAATTAAAATCATCCGTAGTTATCTTCCCAGTTCAATTGCGTCACGATCTTTCACGGTAATGGAAAAATACACGTCACTCACTCGCAACAATACGCGTAAACGATCCGAAACGAGAGATAAGTATCGCGTTTTAAGCTATGGAGTAGCAACGTCGATGTACACGCCCGGTTCAGTGTCCGCATTTATTTATAAGCGTGTAAAAGTACCTCTGTGATTTCTTTTTTTGCCGCACATTCCTTTCAAGGCCCCTGCAAGGAACGAACAGCAATGATGTTTGACCGGGTTGTTCCTGTGCACCGACCGCTTTCTACTTTATACGATTCAATATGGACCTTCGTGAAACTTCTTTTCTTATTTATGCACTTATTATGTCTTTGAATCCTATTGGTAGTAGACGATAAAAAGGATTCATTTGTGTTATTGCGCGTACATATGTACATATGTATGTATATCTTTTCCCTTCCCTTTATAAGTTTGCGCGTTGAAAGACTTATTGACGAAAAGTACTATCCGACAAGAGCGAATAGAAATTCTCAAAGGGTTAAGAATATCCGTGTACCGAAATGACGCGATTAAATGAATCTAATTCTGGCCGAGGTCGAAGCTTCGGTTAATTGCCAAACACTGCGCTACAGTGATGCAAGATTAGGTGAAATGGTATCGAAGTGACCAAGTTTTTGAAACGACCCTCTTAGAATTGAAGAACATGACCCCATTGAAATTACAGCTGGAAGTAATCGCTACATCATTATTTCGATTGAGATCTACAATAGAAAGCTGGACAATGTAGATGGAATTTCAACATTTTCCCGAACACCCATTTCCCTCATTTTTCACATTGTTCTATTAGATTGATAGGAATACTTGTATTAATCGAAAATCATTTTTATTCGCATTTGATTCGCCTGCATCGTGTAAAGTAATCTCGATCGTGCCTACAGTTACGTTGTTTCAAATAACTGTACCGGAGAAACATGACGGGGGAGCGAATAGAGAAGGTATAATGTGCGAGGGAATAGAGGAGCTGACTACGTCCGTGCATGTGTATGGAGTATAGATACATGCAAGTATATAAAGTTATGGATAAGAGAAGGGAGAGGACGACGCGCACGAGTCAGCGACTCCAAAGCAGACTTTACAGGTTAGGTAACGTGTATCCATGGCGTTTTTTCCCCGCAGAGAAAGTTAGCTTAGGCGCACTTGGAGCGTAAAATCGTCTCTCCGTGTACCTCTATTTTTCTCCGTTTCCTTCTGTTTCACGTACCTGGGAAATTAAGCAGCTATCAGACGATAGTTATACTTACATTTGTTCGATAGCATTGCCATTAATATACATATACAAACATATGTGTATTGTACATACATATGTATACCGTTTGAAACCCATTGTATGCATACTTTCTAAAATAAAAGAATATCTCCGGACGTAAGTTCGTGGCACTCAAGTAAAAGCATGGAAAAATAGTATGCATCTGTGCTGTTCCAACACATTTTTTTCTTGGTTCGATCATTAACATGGAAGTAACCAAGTCGTTTGATACATGTGTTCTATAGCCCTGCATCTAGAATCTAGATTCTAGATGATCAGTTTCACGTAGCGGCCATCTTGTTGATATATAAAGCGTCGGAGGTGCCACCTACCGGATAATTGAACCATTTTGTTTTGAATTTATTTTCGTCTACGTATGATTCAGTTGATCATTCGTGGAATTATTTGGTGCGCAACACGAGAGATTCATTTTCTTGCTAAATGTTAGTAAATGGGTTCGGAAAAGGAAATGTGACTCACTTTGCAGGAAGAATATAAATATTAGCTAACGAGCTAACGGAGCAAATAATCCGCTTTAACGCAACAACTATCAAGCCAATCAAAATCGCCGGTTTTCTGTTTCTGGCTTTAAAATTATTAACAAATATGTATCGTTGCAGCAGTTTGATGACTTTCAATGAGACAGAATAGCAATTATATATTTCTATTTAATGTCCACTCAACCAGTTACGTGTCCATAATATGTCTAAAAACACAGTACCAGAACCTGTCGGTAGTTGAAGCTAGTTTTTTTATTGCAAATTTCGTTACGTTTCACTGAGAGTAATTTTCAAGTTTCCGAATGAAACTATGTACATATTTGAATACAGCAAACATCAGCTAATCCTGGTTCAAGTCTGACGAGAGAATTGTTTCCAAGTCGAAGCTTTTCGAAACTCTCCGCGTTTGATAATTCCCTTGCTTGCATGCGGAAATGAAAAGAAGAGTGTACGTTCTATAAATAGTCATAGCGCATTCTTGTAATCGTTCACGCATGCTCCACGCTTGCGGGATCATTGACATCTTGTCATCTCGTCTACAAATCCCATTTAAATCTAGACAAACAGGTTTACAAACGAAATAATTCCATCTCG